>CM065591.1:245399052-245414920 GCA_033119425.1 Bufotes viridis | reverse complement strand
GCATGAAACCAAAGTTCCTAGGAGAACCTAGGAGAAAACACATAACCCAATGTCCGGATTTCTAGCATAATCAAAAGTTTAATCGGATCGCAACAAGTGGAGGAAAGTCAGTCACTTACTTTGAGTGTACATGAGCGGCGTATGGCCGAATCGGACGGGCTGGTTTTCACCCGTCAGGGATTGTTCTCCCACGCTGCGCCGGTAGTCAGACATACTATGTATTGGTCTCGCGTCTTTTAAAGCATGTGGACGCTGAGCGCTCGTCGCGGCCGGGATGAGCGTCATTCAGCGTGATGACGCCATCTCAGAGCCGCGCCTGCGCACTGTACTGCGTCGCTATCATACGGGGCCGGGCACTGTGTATGCCGGTAACCAAGCAACGAGGGCGTACGCGATTGCGTGCCACTCGATAGTGTTGGCCCACCAGAGACCACAGTGCTATGATAGCATACTGCTATTGATACACCAGCGGTGAATAAATAATATGTGGGGAGGCAGGTGGGTGGTATACCCATACTCTGCTATTCTCCCAGGACAGGGAGCTTATGGCAGTGAACACACCACAGGCTAGACAAGTATGAAAACACAGGACACACAAAATGTATTGGGTAATAGAGGCAGGTTCTGAAGGTTCTGGGAGAGAAAGCATCCACGGGTGTCAATCTCTCAAGGAAGCCAATTTGTGGTTTCCTCATTACCCAGGGTGGCAAGACAACCAGCGTGTATAATGAGAAGAACATAGAAAGTAAATATAATATATATACAGATGTTGATCAGTACTGGGAGGGAGGACATCCGCAGGTGTCTGTCATACAAAGCAACCGAAATGTAGTTGCTCGTTGAGTCCTTTGGGAGTGCAGGTGTCTAATTTGAAGATCCACCAGCACTCCCTCTGGAGAATCAATTTCTCCCAATCGCCTCCCGTTTGGGTCTCTCTACTCTTTCTATGCCCATGAAGTTGACCGCAGATACTACATCTGGTCAATAAGCCAACGAGACCCGGCGAGAAGATCACACGGGTCATTGGGACCTTGACACTGCAGCCCGAGAGGTCCGCTCTGTGATCCAGAAACACTGGGAAATCCTTCTAATGGACCCAGATCTTAAGGACACCCTCAGTCCTACTCCACCCATAACGTTCAGGAGGGGCACTAACATCCGTGATCACCTAGTTCACAGTCACTTTGCGCCCTACCAACCATAACGTGGCTGACAAACCCGATAAAGGGTTGCTTTCGATCGCGGCAACTGTAGCTTTTGCGGCTTCATATCCCAGGGTAGATCTTTTAGGGGGCTCCCAATGGGTTTACACATCACATACGCGACTTTATGAACTGTCGCACAGTTGGTTTGATTTACTTACTCACATGTGAGTGTGGCGTCAGGTATGTGGGTAAGACCCGCAGAGAATTCCGTAAACGCATGGGGGAACACCTCAGCGACATACGGAATAACAAGGATACTCCGTAGCCAGACATGTTCACCACGACCCATGGGGGCCGCGTATCTACGGTCAACTTCATGGGCATAGAAAGAGTAGAGACCCAAGCGGAGGAGGCGATTGGGAGAAATTGATTCTCCAGAGGGAGTGCTGGTGGATCTTCAAATTAGACACCTGCACTCCCAAAGGACTCAACGAGCAACTACATTTCGGTTGCTTTGTATGACAGACACCTGCGGATGTCCTCCCTCCCAGTACTGATCAACATCTGTATATATATTATATTTACTTTCTATGTTCTTCTCATTATACACGCTGGTTGTCTTGCCACCCTGTGTAATGAGAAACCACAAATTGGCTTCCTTGAGTGATTGACACCGTGGATGCTTTCTCTCCCAGAACCTTCAGAACCTGCCTCTATTACCCAATACATTTTGTGTGTCCTGTGTTTTCATACTTGTCTAGCCTGTGGTGTGTTCGCTGCCATAAGCCCCTGTCCTGGGAGAATAGCAGAGTATGGGTATACCACCCACCTGCCTCCCACATATTATTTATTCACCGCTGGTGTATCAATAGCAGTATGCTATCATAGCACTGTGGTCTCTGGTGGGCCAACACTATCGAGTGGCACGCAATCGCGTACGCCCTCGTTGCTTGGTTACCGGCATACACAGTGCCCGGCCCCGTATGATAGCGACGCAGTACAGTGCGCAGGCGCGCGGCTCTGAGATGGCGTCATCACGCTGAATGACGTCATCCCGGCTGCGACGGGGGCCCGCGTCCACATGCTTTAAAAGACGCAGACCAATACATAGTATGTCTGACTACCGGCGCAGCGTGGGGAGAACAATCCCTGACGGGTGAAAACCAGCCCGTCCGATTCGGCCATACGCCGCTCATGTACACTCAAAGTAAGTGACTGACTTTCCTCCACTTGTTGCGATCCGGATTAAACTTTTGATTATGCTAAATCCGGACATTGGGTTATGTGTTTTCTCCTAGGTTCTCCTAGGAACTTTGGTTTCCATGCTTTGGGCCCCGTCCCCTGATGAGTCTGAGGCCTGTCCAGTTACGTTTGATGAAACGCGTAGGGACTACGTATTGGACACAGTATTGTGAGGAGCATGTGGAGACCACACATTGTTTAACACACCTTGTTCCTTAATTTGTCTCCCGACCCCTTACTATTGAGGGCTATCCAGGGTGTATTTAACAGGACAAGGTTCCGGTAACAGCGCCGCCCCTTGCGGGGTTTGGACGCTGTTTTAGGCATAGGGATATATAGGCCAAGTAGGGGTATCTAGGGCCAGTCCTTCCTCCTTCTATCACAGGAGACCGTACCAGCCCGACACCCGTTCAAGGAACATTGGGTGACCTTCATCCCCTTGTACTTGGTCATTTTTGCCCATTTTTGGGTTTCCAGTCGACATATTCTGCAGGCAAGATCTGTCCATCTGCCATGATGGCTTCTCTTGACCTGTAACCCAGTCGTCTGCCAATAGTCATTTTGGGGTTATTATTTTATCCTTTTTGTATATTAAAGGTTAAGTTTTAGAGTGCCTTCCCCCCTTTTTTCATTTTTTGCTTACATTTTCAGGGAGCATCAGACTGGGCCCTTACTTAGGTTCCAGTTGCCTATACTAGCTTTCGTTCCCTCTTTATGCACTGAAGCTGGCACGCTCCCTGAGTTTTTCCAGCAAGATGGTGCACCACCACATTATGGGTGTCATGTCCGAGCATTCCTAGATGAACTACATCCATAGTGGCCCCTCTGTCCAGGCTTATACTCACCACCTCATAAAAATAAATCAGGTTAGTCTGACAACTTCTGCCCTTGGTAAACCCATGTTGATTATCACTTATAATATTATTTACAGTCACATACTCCTGTATATAGTCCCTTAAGAGTCCTTCAAACATTTTTTCCACAACATAAATTAAATTAACATAAGTTAAACTAACTGGTCTATAGGTACCTGTGGATGACCCAGATCCTTTTTTGAATATGGGCACCACATTTGCCTTGCGCCAATCACTTGGCCAGAACCTAGAGAATCTTTAAAATTTATAAACAGTGGCACATCAATGAATGAGCTCTTTAAGAACTATTGGGTGTAATCCATCTGAACCCGGAACCTTGTTCACATTTACCTTATTTAACTTAGCTTGGACCATATCTACAGATTCACAGTTCTTACAGTAAAAAAGCTTCTGGATACTAAAATTTTTCTTCTCCAGGCAGTGCTCACTTGTCTGTTTAGTGGATTTTACATGGAAGAGCTTTTCACCATATTTTTTGTATGCACCATGTTTAACCCCTTCTACCCCGGGGCAGTTTTCACCTTCCTGCCCAGGCTATTTTTTGCAAATCTGACATGTGTCACTTTATGTAGTAATAGCTTTGGAACACTTTTACTTATCCAGGCCATTGTGAGACTGTTTTCTCGTGACACATTGTACTGTACTTCATGATAGTCAAAAATTTTTGTCAATATATTTCACCTTTATTCCTGAAAAAATCCCAAATTTACCAAAAATTTTGAAAACTCCCCAAATTTTCAAATTTCAATTTCTCTACTTTTATAATAGATAGTGATACTTTATTTAATAGTTATTGCTTTACATTTACCATATGTCTACTTGATGTTTGGATCATTTTTAAATTAAATTTTTTTAATTTTTGGGACGTTGGAAGGCTTAGAAGTTTAGAAGCAAATTTCGAAATGTTTAAGAAAATTTCCAAAACCCATTTTTTGAGGACCAGTTCAAGTCTGAAGTCCCTTTGTGGGGCTTACATAACAAAAACATCCATAAACGACCCCATTTTAGAAAGTACACCCCTCAAGGTATTCAAAACTGATTTTACAAACTTTTACCCTTTAGGTATTCCACAAGAATTACTGGAAAATAGAGATGAAATTTCAGAAAATCTCTTTTTGGCAAATTTTACATTTGAATCCATTTTTTCCAGTAACAAAGCAAGGGTTAACAGCCAACAAAACTCAATATTTATTACCCTGATTCTGCGGTTTACAGAGACACCCCACATGTGGTTGTAAACTGCTGTATGGCCATATGGAAGGTTTTTAGATGCCATGTCCCATTTGAAGCCCCCTGATGCACCCCTACAGTAGAAACTCAAAAAAGTGACCACATTTTGGAAACTACGGGATAAGGTGCCAGTTTTGTTGGTACTATTTTGGGGTACATATGATTTTTAATTGCTCTATATTACATTTTTTGAGGGGCAAGGTAACCAAAAATGGATGTTTTGGCACTGTTTTTATTTTTTAGTTTTTACAACATTTATCTGCAAGGGTAAATCATATGCTATTTTTATAGACCAGGTTGTTACAGATGCAATGATATGAAATATGTCTACTTTCTATGTTTGTTTCAGTTTTACATCGTAAAGCATTTTTGAAAAAAAATGATGTTTTTGTGTCTATATTTTTTTTTATTTTTTTTATTTTTCTACCGATCATCTAGTGCAGGGGCTAGTTTTTTGCAGGAAGAGTTAATGTTTTTATTGGTACCATTTTTGGGTACATGTGATTTTTTTGATCATTCATTATTAAACTTTATGTGGCAAGGTGACCAAAACTGTATTGTTTTGGGGCAGTTTTTATTTATTTATTTTTCCAGCATTCAACTGAGGGGTTATGTCTTGTGATATTTTTATAGAGCAGATCATTACGGACGTGGCAATACCAAATATATCTACTTTTTCTTATTTATTTAATTTTAACACAATAATAGCATTTCTTAATCCAAAATAATGATGTTTTAGTGTCTCCATAGTCTGAGAGCCATAGCTTTTTTTATTTTTTGACCGTATGTCTTAGGTAAAGTCTAATTTTTATGGTATCAGGTGACGGTTTAATTGGTACTATTTTGGGGGTTATATGTAGAGTTGAGCGAACACCTGGATGTTCGGGTTCGAGAAGCTCGAACACCTGAGACCCAGCCACCACTACATTTACCCAGTGTGCAGTTAGGGAGATATAGCGTCCCTGGCCGTGCTTACTGGTCCACGTATCTGTGGTCAGGTGGACCTTGCCACAGATGGCGTTGCGCAGTGCACACTTGATTTTATCGGATACTTGGTTGTGCAGGGAAGGCACAGCTCTCTTGGTGAAGTAGTGGCGGCTGGGAACAACATACTGTGGGACAGCCATGGCCATCAGCTTTTTGAAGCTGTCTGTGTCCACCAGCCTGAATGACAGCATTTCAAAGGCCAGTAGTTTAAAAATGCTGGCATTCAGGCCCATGGCTCGAGGGGGGGTAGGTGGGAATTCTCTTCAATGTTTGTGAGATGGAGAGCTGAACGCTGCCGTGTGACATGGTGGAGATGTTTGGTGACGTAGGTGGTGGTGTTGGTGACACATCCTCTGTTTGGTGGGCGGCAGCTGCCAACATTCCTCCCGAGGCAGAGGAAGAGGCCGAGGCAGTAGCAGAATAGGGAGCAGGGGGAGCCTGAGTGAGTTCCTTGTTTTTAAGGTGTTTACTCCACTGCAGTTCATGCTTTGCATGTAGATGCCTGGTCATGCAGGTTGTGCTAAGGTTGTGCTCTGATGAGGTGGTATTCCCATGTCCTCATCATCAGGAAACATAAGTGGTTTTGCGTCAGTGCATTCTATGTCTTCCACCACTGGAGAAGGGCTAGGTGGATTCCCTTGGGAAACCTCCCTGCCAGCAGAGACTTCAAACAGCATAAGGGACTGCTAAATATCTTGAGGCTCAGACAGTTTCCCTGATATGCATGGGGGTGATGTGACAGACTGATTGGCTTGGTTTTAGGCGCCACCTGTGCGCTTTCTGCAGAAGACTGGGTGGGAGATAATGTTGTGAAGCGTGCTGGATCCACTGTCGGCCACCCAATTGACTAGCACCTGTACTTGCTCAGGCCTTACCATCCTTAGAACGGCATTGGGCCCCACCAAATATCGCTGTAAATTCTGGCGGGTACTGGAACCTGAGGTAGTTGGTTCACTAGGACGTGTGGCTGTGGCAGAACGGGCACGTCCTCTCCCAGCACCAGAGGGTCTACTAACAACACCACAATCATGTCCGCGTCCCTTACTAGATGTTTTCCTCATTGTTACCGTTCACCACAATAAGAAAAAAATTATTTGGCCCAATGTATTGAATTCAAATTCAGGCCTTTTTTACAGGCACCTAACACTATCTGGCTATCTATTTATGTACCGTATTACACTAATTCAGGCACAGCAATAACCACAGATTTAGGGAATATCAATTGTAGGCCTAATATTTAGGCCCTGAATGAAAGAGTATCCTTTACGGACAGATTTACATTGGGAGATGCAAAGTAGCATGTGAAAAAATATATAGGATTATGCTTTCAGCACTTGTATTTTAACACTTTGTGTAATATACCCTTTAACGGAAAGAAATACACTTGGAGATGAACGCTGAGTGTAATATACCCTTTACGGACAGATTTACACTTGGCCTGCAACAGCTGGAACACCATATTTTGGGAATTGCTATTTTGGCAATAGAATTTCACCCCAGAAAATAATATATCCTTTGACAGACACTATTAAACTTGGCCAGCAACAGCTGAAACCACTGGTTTATGGTATTGCTAATTTGGCAATTGAATTTCACCCCAGAAAAAAATATCCTTTGCCGGACACTATTAAACTTGTCCAGTCACAGTTGGAACACCACATTATAGGTATTGCTATTTTTGCAATTGAATTTCACTAGTGTTGAGTGAACAGTTCGAGCATAGTTCGGGTTTTTTTTCAAAAAAGTTCGGGTTTGGGTCCGTTGTTCAGCGATTTCTTCCTGCTTTCTGAAAGGCTGCACAGCAGCCAATCAGCTAGCATTTTACTTCTTGCCCTAAGAAGCCATCACAGCCATGCCTACTAATGGCATGGCTGTAATTGGCCAAGTGCAGCATGTGACCCAGCCTCTATTTAAGCTGGTGTCACGTGGCGCCGCCACGTCACACTGCTCTGATTAGTGTAGTGAGAGGACGCAGCTTCTGTGAGGGCGAGATTAGACAGGGAAAAGTCAGCAAAAGCACCTAAAAAGTGATCGATCTACAGCTGTGAATGATTCAACTTCTGCTAGTTAATTGCTCACTGGTTTTTAGGCTGCACAGAGCGTTTTCTGTCACTTTTTTCTGGGGTGATCGTCAGCCATTTTGTGACTTGTGGTGCACCAGAACAAGCTGCAACCATGTCCATCAATCCATCAACACTAGTTTTTTTTTTTTTTTGCTATATCATATATCAAGGGCTTGGCTGTGCTTATTGTCACCCCTAGAAACTCAGGAGAGCAATTTCTATATTTTATTAAGGGGTTAAATTCAATTGCCAAAATACCAATCCCCTAAATCTGGTGTCCCAGCAGTGGCTGGCAAAGTATAATAGTGTCCGGCAAAGGATATATTTTGTTCTGGGGTGAAATTTAATTGCCAAAGTAGCAATACCCTGAATCTGGTGTTCCAGCAGTTGCAGGCCTAGTTTAAATCTGTCCGTAACAGGGTATATTTTGTTCTGGGGTGAAATTAAATTGCCAAAATAGCAATACCATAAATCAGTGGTTTCAGCTGTGGCTGTCCAAGTTTCATAGTGTCCTGCAAAGGATATACATTTTTCTGGGGTGAAATTCAATTGCCAAAATAGCAATATCATAAATCAGTGGTTTCAGCTGTGGCTGGCCACGTTTCAAAGTGTCCTGCAAAGGATATTTTTTTCTAGGGTGAAATTCAATTTCCAAAATAGCAATACCATAAATCAGTGGTTTCAGCTGTGGCTGGCCAAGTTTAATAGTGTCCGGCAAAGGATATATTTTGTTCTGGGGTGAAATTTAATTGCCAAAATAGCAATACCCTGAATCTGGTGTTCCAGCTGTGACTGGACAAGTTTAATAGTGTCCAGCAAAGGATATATTTTGTTCTGGGGTGAAATTCAATTGCCAAAATAGCAATCCCTAAATCTGGTGTCCCAGCCGTGGCTGGCAAAGTATAATAGTGTTCGGCAAAGGATATATTTTTTATGGGGTGAAATTCAATTGCCAATTGCTTCCGTTTTGACTTCCATCTTATGGATTCCGTTATTTTCATTATAACCATGTTATAATGAAAAGCCATAACGGAATACATAACGCTGATGTGAACCCACCTAATCAATAGCATCATGGACATTTTTGAAATCTCAACAAGGACACCAAAATAGATTAGGAAAATTGTTTTATTTTTAAAATGGCCTCAATAAGGTGATGGAAAATGTATGATAGCAGCTTATGTATTTTATACATTTCTATGCTTTTTCATCCTATTATTTATGTTTTCATTTTTATTCTTATGCTTCACTTTCAGATATCCCCAGTGTGATTATTTGTTAAACATCTATTACATATAACCTTCAATATCCCACAAAGCATTCCATTTAAATCCTTATTGCATTTCAGTTGAAATATTTTTATACATTGCTATCATATAGGACATTTTTTTCAGTTGCATTATTCTTTTATATATTATATATTGTCATAGAATTCTACTGTTTGCCTAGGATGTCAAAAATCTAGTCCTGATTTCACATTATTAATTGTCCCTCTTGTCATAAATTAAGTAGTTCTCCAAACTCTTTGCCACCTACCTAATATGATCTATTAGGATCCACTAGAATTTATGCATAATCAAAATAGATATATGATATCTTTCATGAATTTAACCCATAACTTGGGTGTGTGTTAAAAGTGTGTTAATATTTGTTGGCCTGCATAAAGCAGAAACAGATCATTTTTTCTATTTATTTGTAAGCTTCAAAATAGTATTCGTATAGACATAATTATGAAGCATTACCTGCATTCTGTCCTGGAGTTTGTAACAAGATCAATGTATGCATATGTTGCTTTTTTTTTTTTTATATGAAGAAAAGTACAGTCTGTTTGCTTGGTTCAAACAATAGAGCCCAGAAGAGTCAACAACAGCAGAAACAATCCTAAAATTTTTATTGGTAACTTGAATTCCACAAAGCTATTTTTATAAGTACCATTTAGATGTGCAGGACACATCATATCAATCTCAAACATCTGACTCTTGGCCATTATGCCCACAACCTGTCTTGTTCTAGTTCATAATTATTGAGGACAGCATTACATTACAGCAAATCAGATAGGACCCTTGTCTTACATTAGTTAGGGCTTTTTTTCCTGTCTTTGTCATTATGTTTCAGCAGAGGCTGCTAATGCTATCTTTACAGGAATTTATATTAGATTAAACTGTTTATTCATGCCATTATGTATTTCAGCAGTAATCATAAATATATGTTCACAATGCTCCAGGGACATCGAGGGCCGTAATAACGCATCATTGGCAACGTACTTCATTACCACCAGCCGTGTTCAAAATAATAAGCTTTGGTGGGTAATTTAGAAACCTATTGGACCAGACAGAACGTTATGTTGGGAAGTAGTGCGTGCCTGGAGCAGGGAGGGCAGAGGGAGAAATTTTCTGTTTTCACTCCAGCCTCATATGTGCAATTGATGGCTTTTGTTTCCAGAGCAATATTGCAGAGTGTACAGCTTATTAAAGATCTGCCTCTTAATGCATGCTGTTTTAGAGACAAATTGAGAAATAAGCATTCCCTCTCCCTCCATTTTTATCAGTGAGGTTTTGACTGTAGATGGGTATTACAGATATTTCTACTCTTTAAGCCTTTTTACTTCGATTTGGTGTCAGTTTGGCTGATTTGTAGCTCCAGAGACTCATAGGTTTTAATATAGTTTTACTGGGGAAATCAGCAGCTTTTAAAATGTAATATAAAAATGAAATGACTATAAAGCAATATGTGGAAATATATAGATAAATACATAACAGAAGCAGAACTACTATGGTAAATGATGGGTTATATATTTCTGTATTTTAAATGACAGAATATGAATAACAATAACCAGAATTTTAATGGTGTATTTTCTTTGGATTAGAACATGTAGATCTATAACTCTCAATATACAGCTCAAACCTAAAACCACAAATTAAATTTATACCATAAAGTGAAAGTGCTACACTTTTTTGAGAAGACTTTTGAGAACATTTTTGAGAAGACCACCAAGTTAATCAGACCAGATGTTCTGTAACAGATTTTCCTGTTTATCAGATACTCACCATCTTCATTTGAGGAGACTTCCTTCCTCAAGGACCATTTTTTGATGGTCTTCTAAAATGGGGTTTATTGTATATTAATTTGAAAAATCTAAATTTGTATTCACAATTTAGGCTGAGCTTACACCTGGATTGACTTTTCCATTATTCTGTTTTATCAGAGGAACAAAAACTGGACAACAAAATGGATATGTTAGCCAAAAGATCAAGACAATGTAATCTTTTCTTGAGACTCTTCAGTAGTCATTCCCAAGTCGGTAAAATAGTATACAATACAAGACCGAAAAAGACATTTGTCCATCCAGTTTGGCCTGTTTCCTACAAGTTGATCCAGAGGAAGGCAAAAAACCCTGTGAGGCGAAGCCAATTTTCCCCACTTAAGGGAAAAAAATTCCTTCCTGACTCCAATCAGGCAATCTGAATAACCCCTGGATCAACGACCCCTTTCTAGATAGCTGTAGCCTGTAATATTATTACACTCCAGAAATAAATCCAGGCCCCTCTTGAATTCCTTTATTGTACTCACCATCACCACCTCCACAGGCAGAGAGTTCCATAGTCTCACTGCTCTTACAGTGAAGAATCCTCTTCTATGTTTGTGTACTAACCTTCTTTCCTCCAGACGCAGAGGATGTCCCCTTGTCACAGTCACAGTCCTGGGGATAAATAGATGATGGGACAGATCTCTGTACTGACCCCTAATATATTTATACATAGTTATTAGATCTCCCCTCAGTCGTCTTTTTTCTAAAGTGAATAACCCTAATTTTGATAACCTTTCAGGGTACTGTAGATCTCTCATTTCAGTTATTACTTTAGTTGCCCTCCTCTGAACCCTCTCCAGCTCTGCTATGTCTGTCTTGTTCACAGGAGCCCAGAACTGTACACTGTACTTCATGTGTGGTCTGACTAGTGATAAGTGGTAGGACTATGTTCTCATCACGGGCGTCTATGCCCCTTTGATGCAACCCATTTCTTATTAGCCTTGGCAGTAGCTGCCTGTCACTGGTTTTGCAGCTTAATTTGCTGTTTATTAAAATTCCTAGATCCTTTTCCATGTCAGTGTTACCGAGTGTTTTACCATTTAATATGTATGGGTGACTTGAATTATTACTTCCCATGTGCATAACTTTACATTTGTCAGTGTTAAACCTCATCTGCCATTTTTATGCCCAAGCCTCCAATCTATCCAGATCCCTCTGTAGCAGAAAACTGTCCTCTTCAGTGTTAATTACTTTACACAGTTTAGTGTCATCTGCAAAAATAGATATTTTACTGTGCAGGCCTTCTACAAGATCATTAATAAATATATTGAGAAGAATAGGGCCCAATACTGACACCTGAGGTATCCCACTAGTTACAGTGACCCAATCTGAGTATCTACCGTTAATAACCACCCTCTGTTTTCTGTCACTTAGTCAGTTACTTACCCACATACAGACATTTTCTCCCAGTCCGAGCATCCTCATTTTATATACTAACCTTTTATGAGGTACGGTGTCAAATGCTTTGGAGAAGTCCAGATATCTGACATCCATTGATTCGCCGCTGTCAAGTCTAGAACTTACCGCCTCATAGAAGCTGATTAAATTCGTTTGGCATGACGATCCCTCATGAAGCCATGCTGATATGGCGTTATTTGCTTATTTTCATTGAGATACTCCAAAATAGCATCTCTTAGAAACCCTTCAAACAGTTTACCAACAATAGACGTTAAACTTACCGGCCTATCATTTCCCGCTTCCCATCTCTATGACACAATAATTAATACCTAAGGAAAGCTATAAGACAACCTCTAAGGGGAAAGCAGCAGGTTTCAATAGCCTATCATTACTTTACTTTATTATCTTTGCAACTATCCTCTACCCTTCTTTCAAGAAGTCCTTAATTCCATTTTGTCAGTATTGCCCTACCTATAGCTAGACATTAACAGCTCATATAACTATAATCCATAGATCTGGGAAAGACCACTTTATTGTTTAAGCTATTAAGCAATCGACCAATCTCAGATAATCTGTGAACAGTTTTGACAGTGCTAAACAATTGACAGTACTAAGTAGGGACTAATGAGAGCAGAACAAACATATTTTTTGTAGAGCTTGTATGGTAAAGAGTAATAAGAATATGAATTTTGAGTGCGCTGGAGGACCTTTACTGTGAAGCGTTATCTGCATTGAGCTGCATCAAAGTGTCATCTCCAGGTTCAATGCTACAGCAGTCTCCGAGGACAGGAACTGTTAAGCAGCTCAGTGCAGAATAAGAGAGCACTTCACAATGGAACTCTTCCTCCATTGCACTTAAGAAGCAGAATCTGGCAGAATAAAACTTCATATACACACTACTCCTGATGAAAAAAGCTCTGTAGAAATTATGTTTGTAATGCAATCTCCTACCTCTACCTAGTGCTGTCAGCAGTTTAGCATGGTCCAAACTGCTGCTAGGCTCCCTTTATCCTTGATCTTAAACTCTTTGCAAAATTAAGGGCCTATAGGATCCAACCACTTTTAAAAACACGTATCTACCCTGACCAGGTAAAATATGTGTCAGGGATAGAGGAAAGATAATATATCTATAAAGTGTTAAATGTGATCACATACACTAATACATTTTAGTTTTACTTGATTCTCCTTAATACGGATGCTGAAAATACCTTTTAAATGCCTTGTTTAGCCTTTCAGGAGAACACCCAATTAAAGTTTGGCTTTACGGATGCTTTTATAAATGCTTTCTTTACAATGTATATACAATAGAAGTTGTAGATAATCTGGATGGTGAAAGGCAGATTTGCCCGTTATCACCATTGCTTTTTATATTGGCCATTAAGAATTTATACTAATCCATCAGACAAGATTCTATGATTACGGGATTAATCTGCTGGCAACAGGAGTATAAAATTGTGGCATTCACAGATGGTCTTCTCCTCATGATTAGCAACCCTGCCCTGACCTTCATGACCATACAGCAAGCCTTAGACACTTGGATTTATATCCAACTTTAAAATAAAGTCACAGGCTTTAAATGTCAATTGTCCCATTCCAAAGCAAGACCATCTTAATTAACTGGCCTGAGGGCTACATAAATTTTGGAGGAAAATACCTTACCTAACACAAAACAACTACACACACTTAAAAGGAATGGTCAGAAGAAAATAATCTATAGTTTAAGTCATTTTTATGATAAAAGAATTTTTTTAGAATGTTTGGTGATTTGGGGTGATTTTCCTGGCTGGCACAGATACAGAATATAGTTGAATTTCCAAATCTTCTATTAATCCTATTATGTGTAAACATATAGCTACCTCAACTGGTAACACCCATTATGAAATTTTGAATCTATTTCAATTATTTCAACTTCTGGGAGGATAGAGTTATATTAAAATATGCTTCAGAATTGTTATAACATGGGAATGCAGTCAGTTTCCAAAGCAGACATGTCCAGACAGGTCACAGGTCCTCTTTGAAGATTTATAGTCAAAAGACTGCTATCACACGCTGTCTCCTAAAAAGTGATTAAGCATAAATGTATGATGATTTACAACTAGTGTTGAGCGAACAGTTCGAAAATCGTTCGGGTCCGTACCGAATTTTGGGGTGTCCATGACACGGACCCGAACCTGGACATTTTGAAAAAAGTTCGAGTCCGGTGTTTGTCGATTACTTCCCGCTTTCTGAAGGGCTGCACAGCAGCCAATCAGCTAGCGTTTTACTTCTTGCCCTAAGAGCCCATCACAGCCATGCCTACTAATGGCATGGCTCTGATTGCCAAGTGCAGCATGTGACCCAGCCTCTATTTAAGCTGGAGTCACGTAGCACCCGCACGTCACACTGCTCTGATTAGTGTAGGGAGAGGACGCAGCTTCTGTGAGGGCGAGATAGGCAGGGATAAAGAAGTGATTGAATGATCTACCTTTCTACACCTGTGCATCAGAACAACTCAGCTGAGCTGTTTACTGAAAGTCACTATTTTGTTGAGACTGGCCAGAGCGATTTTACTGGCACATGTAACTGGGCTGACCGGCGGTGGCCATTTTGGGACTTGTGGTGCGCCAACACAAGCTGCCACAGAGTCCAAACCAAAGCTCCAAAGAAGTGAAAAATCTACACCTGTGAATCAGAACAACAGCGATTCAGCTGCTCAGTCAAAGTCAATTTCTTTTCTGGCTGGGCAGACCGTTTTCTGGCACATGTTACTGGGCTGATAGGCGGCGGCCATTTTGGGACTTGTGGTGCTACAGCAAAGCTGCCACAACGTCTATTAATCTCATGTAATAGTCGATTTTTTCATAGATATACTACATCAGGGGTTTGGCTGTGCTTGTGTCACCCATACTAACTGCAAAGATATTTAATATATCAGTGGTGAAACTGAAAGTAACCCACTTGGATAGCAAATCCCATGAATGTGCTGTTCCAGCTAGGCTAGCCAGTGCCACTACAGCCAAGTCCAATACTGTCAGCCAGAATTTTTTATTTTTTTTATGTGCCAGAAATATAAATTAAAAAAAGCTTTCACCGTAATAATAAAATTATTCTGGTGTCAGACCAGAAGAAGCACTCCTGTTGTAATTAATATTGTAAAAAGGCTTAGGCAATATTTCTCCCAGTGTGGGAAATTTATCTAGCAAAACTAGCATTTGAAAAATTCCGGTGTTCTGAAATACCAGCAGTCCTCTTGTAATTAAAACCGCCAAAAGGCATTATATCGTCCAGTATTGTAATTTTGGTGAAAAAAAGGCCAATTTAATCAATCTGGTGTTTGTTAGACCAGAAACAGTAGGCCTCACGTTTTTACTCCTGTAAAAAGGAATGAATACAGGAAAAAGGCATTACATTGTCCAGTGTTGTAATTTTGGTGAAAAAAAGGCCAATTTAATCAATCTGGTGTTAGTTAGACCAGAAACAGTAGGCCGCACGTTTTTACTCCTGTAAAAGGAATTATATCTCCCGTGTGGGGAATCTATGTACCAAAACTAGCATATTAAAAATTCTGGTGTCCAATTTGCAGCAGTTTTCTTGTAATTAATACCGGAAAAAGGAATTATATCTTCCAGTGTGGGAATTTATGTACACAAACTAGCATTTTAAAAATTCTGGTGTCCAATTAGCAGCAGTCTTCTAGTAATTAATACCTGAAAAAGGCATTACATTGTCCAGTGTTGTAATTTTGGTGAAAAAAAGGCCAATTTAATCAATCTGGTGTTAGGTACACCAGAAACAGTGAGGCCTCACGTTTTTACTCCTGTAAAAGGAATGAATACCGCAAAAGGCATTACATTGTCCAGT
>CM065591.1:245370747-245398552 GCA_033119425.1 Bufotes viridis | reverse complement strand
CCCCACTCAATTACGACTGCATTGAGATCTTTTTGCAGATGGCCTCCTCTGATCTTGAACGACTAGAGGATTTTAAACCTAGTAAGTACAATTTGACTCAAATTAAAATGAAGGCTCTATGCTCCTTTGAACAGGACACTAACGTGATTATAAAACCTTCTGATAAAGGAGGAAACCTGGTCTTAATGGATCATAAGTTATATCTACGTATGTGTTTGGATCTGTTGAAAGACAAAGGTGGATATAGGGTACTGTTGTCTAATCCAACTGCCCAGTTCACTGATGAACCTAAGATCATCTTAGAGAGGGGACTTGTGGACAGAGTGATCTCCCCTGTTGAGTAATGATTATCTGCTTCCTAAGCACCCCTGTGTGGCAACCTTCTATGGCCTTCCGAAGGTGCATAAAGGCACAACCCCACTGAAGGGCCGCCCTATTGTTTCGGGGGTTGGGTCTCTAACACCCTAAGTAGCATATCACCACAGGGGTGATTTTATGTAATAGTCCTGGTGTTTCAGTGTCACAGTAGGAATCGTATGAGGCTGATGTATCTCAGTCCAACCTAAACACTGTTGACATAATATGTGAATTAAGCACCGGGTTCTGCTAACTTGGTACTTGTCACTTGCGTCCTGTATGTAGCCTGAGTGGTCCTGGTAGGGACTATTAGGGATATTTAGACGAGGTACAAGGACAGGGAGTCCCCACCATCAGGGGAGATCCCTGGGCTGAGGTTTAGCTGAGGGTTAAACCAGGGATAGATATCTATGTCCCTCTTACAGCATTATAGCCACATATCATCTACTATATGAGTACAACACCCGTATATAGGTCATATCGGACGCAGGTGACAAGGATCAGTGGAGTGCAGAGAGTGTTCCCCTGATATTGCAAAAATAGGGGTATTCCTGCCTTAAATTCCGCAGAGAGACTTTGAGTGGGCCCTCAGAATGAATTTTATTGGTGGGCCCCAGGCACCGCAGTCCGACACTGATAGTGATTTACATTGGAATTGTGCCTTGATATAGTTTTCTCTGCACTTCAGTAAAGAGAGACTTGTCTATTTTCTACAGCTGGTCTGGTAACTGACTACAGCAGCTTTTGCTAACCATGGCACCTACTATACATCTCCTTCTTTGCAGTCATGCAACACTCATAACTCCAAGTGCGCCCCAACTACCATTATTAGGTTGTGCCCCAATGGAAGAAAGGGTGTGCCCTCCTGTCACTGCTGGACTTTAGAGAACATCAATGTGGGGATTACCACTGTGCATAACTGTGTAACCAGATCCATTACCCCTCTCATCCTCCACTCCGTTCCTCCGGTGCTTATGCCAACTGTTTTTTTGAAAACTCATTCCCAACAATTGGCCCTTGTAAATATGCTGCCATTCATCGGGTGACTCCATTGTTTTTATGGCATATAAAATCATCGTTCGTTGGCCGCACATCTCCCTATTTAAACAGAGATGTACTGCAAACAATGAATCTGTGGAGCAATTTTTCATCCCCACACAGAAGGGATGATTGCTGAATGTAAATGTAGCTCACACAAGTGGGCAACGGTTGGAAATGACATTTTCATTCCCAATCATTGCCCTGTGTATTGGGCCACAACTCCATTATCAGGAATCAAACTTGGTTGGAGTCCATTTATGGGCTGATGCACAGGGCATTAATCAGGAACAAACAGTCAATTCCTGATCATTGCTCGTTCATTCAGCTGCAAATACATGCAGCAATCATCCCTTCCGTATGAGGATAAATGATCCTCGTTCAGATTCAGATTTATTATTTGTCTTTATTGACAGTTATCAGATGCATGATACCTTAATGGCCGCATTTACTAATGTGACTGCAATAAGATTCTGGCATATATATTGTGCCATTATGTGGAGCTATTTGGAGCCTCTAGGTTTAGAGAAATTTTTTGAGCCTAGCCTGGAGCACCAAAATCACAGTTCTGCAGTTAAATTCACAAATTATGACAATGAAGCAAGTCAGGTAAATGCAGACCTCATCTCCACTGAAGATCAGACAATTTTAGCAATATCTGCTTGGTTCCCAAAAATCTGCCTGATCATTGGTCCATATACAAGGACACCAAGTCTATGCTATTATTAGGATCAGTGAAACTTCCCCACTCTATGAACTGAAAATTATCACGTTGATTGAAGGAGCTTTTTGAAAACTGCATTATCGTTGACAAATCAGCCGCATATCTTACGTTGAACCAGGTTACTTACTAAAGCGGACTAAGGTCTTTTACCTTTCAGACTTTACACCCACAAAAAGCTCTACCTAAGAAGGCGTGGAGGCAATAAATTATGATACAAAAAGCAAGAGAACTACAAAAAAAAGAGAATAGCAGAATAGAGATAGAGAATAGTCAACTGAAGTATGATATTGACACATGCATACCGCGCCGTGCAGCATTTTTTGATATACATTATACATTCATGGCGTACATTCTTCAAATCAGCTCTCTGCTTCTGCTGCTTATATCCATGTTGAGTGCCATAAGCTGACTGCTGGCCTCCTGTTGCTAGAAATGATTTTATCCTAAATGGGATCAATTTAAGAAAAAAAAGCCATGTCAGCTTTCTTCGACTCATTTATTTTGGAGCCAGTCTCACTGCTTTTTATTATCATCATGATCTTACACACTTCAGTGGGATTGAGGCAGCAGTACTTTTCATGCTAACATCCTTTCTAGGAACTAAAATCTCTTGGAACATAAATGGTTAACCAGCTTAATGCCCAATCTAATGAATTACAAGAGAAATTGCCTGGACCAAGGTGATATGATCCAGGGAGCCCATTAAGTGAAATCCTAAGGAGCATTGTGATAGAGAGAACAAAAAGGCAGACGCATTAACATCTACAAGCCATCAGTCAGCACTTGAAGAAGTGTAAAAATCCTAGTAATGGTTCACAGAGCACCTTATGCTATTTGGTATCCTATGCTAATGAAGTTAATGGGGCACACCATGACCTCTGCCAGACTCATTTCTTATGCTCCGTTAATAGAAGCTGTAGGAGGGATGATTGGCAGAAGCTAAGAACTGAATAAGAACTTTGAACACGCTGCTTATGGTAGCAATATCTCTGAAACATGTGAATAAAAAAAAGGGTATATATGAAAACTCTAAAAAACACATCATTAAGAGTAAGTGCATATTTACTCTATATGATCCTGTATTATGTTCCGCTAGAGTAATAAACAAACAGATTTCACAATAACTAGATTACCTGTATACTGCTGTTCACCGCCAGACCCCATTGACTATAATGGGATCCATCTGGTTTAAGGCATGAGTGCTGGGTTTAGGCTGGACCAAAAACAGTACATGCAACAGATTTTGGCCACAAATCCGGCACTCACACTGAAGAGCCTCCAGATCTCCGTTGGATCCGATTATAGTCAATGGGTTTCGGCTGTGCATGGCACTATCTGAATATGCCCGATCTGCTGAACTCAGAAGTGATCACAGATGTGAATGAGGGGTAACAGGGCATGGAGCAAAATATACAAGGAGGGCTCCATTCACACATCCACAAAATGGGTCCGCATCCGTTCCGCAATTTTGCGGAACAGGTGCAGACCCATTAATTTTCAATGGGGAGAGAAAAGATGTGAACAGCACAGTATGTGCTGTCCGCATCCGCATTTCCAGATCTGCACTTCCACATCCGCACTACCGTTTCTGCAAAAAAGTAAAACATGTCCTATTATTGTCTGCAATTGCGGACAAGATTAGGCATTTTCTATTATAGTGTTGGCGATGTGCGGTCAGCAAACTGCGGAACGCACATTTCCGGTGTCCGTGTTTTGCGGATCCGCAAAACACTTACGGATGTGTAAATGGACCCTAACAGGAGCACAGTCTAGTAAATGTTTAGCAGGTGTTACATTTGTATAAGTCACATGGCAAATAGCCACATTGGAGAGGTCACAAAAAAAGTAGGGGTATACTCAAAAATAATAAAAATGTCAAAATCTTTTTTATGTTTATACCAAGCAGCTAAGACAATAAAATAAAGAAAAAAATCTTATTGGACTCTTCATGATTTAGATCTGATCCGCATTTGTAAAGCCTCCTGTTCAAAATGTGTACTGTACAGTATACTATAAATTAAAAGGAGAGATGAAATCAGGAATTAAAACTCTATTTTCCTGGAGAGAGTGCTGTGACATATGCTGAATGGTACCAAGTGAAACAAGTGCATTCAATATGGAAGATAGTTGCATAGCACAATACTGGTGCCTAGTGTTGAGCGAAACAAAGCATTCGAGACGGAATTTGGTCCGAAGTTTAGGAAAACTTCGATTTGAAAGGAAGTCGAATTTCTTTGCGCTTCATGGTAACAAATCAGGTTTTCCTAAAATGGCAGCTTCACGTGTTACAAAGTGAAAGTAAGAAGACCAAGAACATGAGCTCACCCATAATGCCGTGCAGCCAGCCAATCCGCTGGTAGCCATCACCTGTGATGTCACAGCTCTATAAAAACCTCATCCAACATGACAGAATCCAAGATGGCTGAGACTATTTATAGGGCTGTGAAATCACAAGGCTGGCTTGCTGCTGATTGGATGCATGCATGGCATTATGGGTGATCCCACCTTCCCAGAGTTCCTTGCTCTATGTCCTCACACGTGCAGCAGCCATTTTAGGAAAAAATGCAATTTGTTACCACGAAGCGTCAAGAAATTCAGATTCAGTGCAAATCGAATAATTCCTGAAATTCGGATAGAATTCCACTCCGTCAGCTTTGATTCGCTCATTTCCAGGTTTCAGCAGCGCCACGTCCAGTATTTATCTTATTGCATTGTCATTGTACTCTGGCTGTTTGCAGACCTAGAAGGAAGGCATGGAGCAGCTGACCCATATATCTTAATGTACAGAGAGGTGTTACGTTCTCACCGCAACACCATAAGATGAGTAGTCCCGACCTATTATCCTTTAAGATGTTGGCCACTTTCTGGTTACTGTCGGTCCTTGTGTTTATAATATGATTATATGGCACTTACTCATACAGCCTTTGTTGAAATTCTGCAACACTTTCTATATTTCATAAGGTATGTCCTCTTGTTTACAAAGTCTTTTGTGCTGTCCTCACTGAGGTTCTGTCCATAAAATGGCCATACAGAAATAGCTGTCACTGATAACACCTCCTCCCTGTACTAATAGAAAATATATAAATGCATAAAATACAGGAATACAACATATCAATCTGCTCACCTCCTCCTGCTCTATAAAAAGGTGCTTTCAGATTGCATTACACCTTATGTTGACAGGTCCTCTGGCTTCAAGCAGAGGTGCACCACCAATGAGGCGATTGCCTCAGGCAGGACCAGGTAGTGGCAAAAGGGCGTCAACAAAAGGGGAATTATCTGTTTCTGCAGTATAGTATTGGGAAGCACAGTGGGCCCAGTATGTGGCGCTGCATTACCCTATATGTTTTGTAGCACTGTATGTAATGTTTTCCAAGTATGTCTTAAACAGTAGGGCTGGAGGGAAGGGGTTAGGTTAAGAAATTGGCATTGGGGGTTGGTGCGCTGTTTCAGTGTTCGCCTCAGGCAGCAGAAAGGCTAGGTGCACCCCTGGCTCCAAGGCATGGTGTCAAACTCAGGAGCGGCCTCTACATCATCCTGCTGTGACTGATAGGAGGAGTGAGCCATACAATCCACAATCTCATCCTGGTTCTCCTCAATTGTAGTCTTGCCGCCTTTCCGTAGCAAGGGAGAACTGTGGCCTACTACTACTTCTAGCCAATAGCTGGTGCCCTCCTACCCACATTCTGGCTCTGGGAGGACAAGGCCTGAGTATTTAAACCCTTCCTTGTTCTAGACATTTTATTATAAGGCCTAATGTGAACGCATGATTTTCCTAAATAAAAAGTCAGGGGTTTGGTACACAATCACACAAATTATGGAATGGTTGTAGCAAAATTCAAGCATGTTTTCTGTAACTTGAAGACAGAGGTGCAATTAAAGGTCCTTCCACTTCTATAAACAATTCCCTTTGGGAATAATGTTACATTGACGCTGGTAAGATTTCTGCCTACTGAGTTATTTGCATTTAAAAATACACTTTCACAAAAGACATGTTTTAAACTTGTAATTAAATTATTCTCTCCCTGCAGAAGAACCAGAAGCTATGAACCCAGGAGACGGTAAGTATGATTCCCACCTCCAGTCACGTTGGGAGTTCTGCAGAAAAGGTTCCTAAGGGTGAACTACCCCTTTAAGTCTCTAAGTGGGCCAAAAAAAGTCAAATTTAGATTAATATAGTTTAATTAAAATAAAATAAAAAAGCATACACTAAACAATTTGTTGAAAATTCTGAGAGGGACTCAAAAGTACCAGCAATCTCCAGAAACAGGCATTTTCTATGGACTGTTAAATTGTTATATTTTATGTAATCAAACATAGAGAATTCATATTTAATCTAGGGACACCCTATAAGGGTTCCCTATGCCTCATAAGAAGATGCCAATATTAATGGTGCAATGTACGATTTTGGATTTTGTCTCAAGAGTTTTATATTACCCCTGTTCAAGAGTACAATCAAAATTATATACAAGCACGCACAAAATATTGTTCAGGACTCCAGGGATGGGTCCTGGATGGAAGATATATTTCTCCCATTTTTGGTTTTGCTGTTCTCTAGACAGGCAGTTGGAGAAGGAGTCCGGGGTAGTTTGCAACCCAGAGTTGCATGTTATTTGTTGTTTGGGGCCCGGACTCTGGAATGGAAGGGAAAAGGTTGGGCGGGCCTTTCCATTCCACCCCAGGGCTTGTCTAGAGGTAGACTGGTGCATAAAGAGTTACCCCCAGCAGCAAGAGATAAATTGCAAGGGACTCTGGGAAGGGGGTGTGATTCCTGAACAGGTGTTCCTGCAGAGTGTGCAGGCTGCCTAAGTGTATGTGTGGATCACAGCTCCCGGATGGATTTCCCAGTGCTACAGGGAAGAAAATCCCAGCTTGCCAAAGAAAAGTAATACTGAGGTGTCAGTAAGTGAACTATGTTTTTTCAAAGCCTCTAAAGTCTTGGTTGAGGCCGGAGAAACTGGACTATTTTTTGTTTACTCAGCAAAGCTGCAATTTTGTTTCTGTTTGTACCCTGGCGGATGCCTAGTTTTGAGTTGCCAATAAAAGACCTTGGTTTGAACTGTGAGACTGCATAAATTGAGTGAATCTGATCCCTGATCCCCTGAATATGACAATATGTATATCAATATTAGTGAAAACACCAACTCTAGCAAGCAGTTCTGTGTGTACACTACAAGTATAATTAAAAATAGAAACATTTTTCATAAAGGACACTTTAATTCTAAGAAAAAATATCTCAACAATAATGTTTCCCTGCTCAAAAAACTTACGTAATATTTTTCCATTATAATTTCATGCTATTTCCTCTTTAACATAACTTGGTGCATAATATATGCTGATTTTATTATAAAATAAATTCTGCACAATAAAAGTCATTCTGTTTCCTCTTGTGAGAATCCTGAGCTATAAACCAGTCAGTTAATTTTCTGTTGTTAAAGATTCTTATCTTTTAATAGATGGTTCAGATATTTTAAGATGGAAAAACCCTGTGTGGTGCTGAATCACTCTCAGTACAAGGATAGTTACTACAGTGCCAGCAATATTGTCACATGAATAATACATAAGTGTATCATAGCAGATACTGTGTGTGATCAACAGCAACACTGATCATAAGCAAAGCAGCTTACTGTATCATTACATTGAAATGTAAGAATGCAGAGAGGAATCCAGTATGTAGTGACAAAGAGCACCTGCTAACAATCCCTACTGAACAGCATAATCATGGCATCTTGTCTGTCTTGTGTAAATTCCTGACTATTTAACATGTGGAGCTAATAGGTCTTTGATACTGTATATGAGATACATTGTTGAAGAAATTAAGAATTTATTTTTTTAGATATACAGTAAATACACAGATATCAAAGGAGTTGTCTACCAGATAAGTGATACAAATCATATTGTAGGGGATATTACTGCTGGGGGCCACAGTGATCCTAAGCACAAGGATCCCTGAGTCCCTTCTATGAATGGAGCAGTAGTGTGCATGTTGGCTCACCATTCCATTTATACCTCTGGATATGGAACTAACATAGACAGAGTTCTATCAGTCTCATAGAAGGGAATGAAGAGGTGGATCGACAAGAGCACTCCTTCAAGAGCATTTATGCAGCGTGGTGGAAAAAATTCCACCTTTTTGCCCATGATGGGGAGGGCCCTATTGAGTCATTGGTCTGGTATGGCCGATATATAGATTATATCCTATTTATTTGGGGGTATAGTGTGTTGGCTATACCATAGGTGACTTGTTTTCTCAATTAAAAACAGTTGGGATTAATCTTTAAAGTCAAATATTATGTCAATCATATAGATTTCTTGGATTTATCACCTTTTAGTAATGTTGATACAGGGGTATTGGACACACATACTTGTAGAAAACCATCAGATGGCAACACATTGCTGTTTGCTTGTTGTAGGCAGGTTCAAATTGACAGAAGAAGGGACAACAGAAGTAGGTGTCATTAGCAATACCACAGTGCAGAACAAAGTACTGCCCCAGAAGAACCGAATACTACAGTGCAGCACAAAATACTGACTCGACAGAGCCAAATACCACAGTGCAGCACAAAATACTGCCTCTGCAAAACCAAATACCACAGCGCAGCATAAAATACCGCCACCCTCACCACAGTATAAAACAGTAACATCATTCTAAGGATGGAAATACAGTTAAATTCAGGAGGGCACCTACGGCCACTGGCCAGATGTGTAAGTCCCTGATGCTCCTACATGAATTAATGCTGAGAGCATTTGATCTTTATGTACCTGGCAGTCGGCCAAGAGAAGGGCTTGTGCGGCACTCTGGGCAATGGCTCACTGGTAGATTTCCCTGTTGGGTCCACGGACAGTCCAGCCATGGTAAACAACCCACTGACCTTATGACCAACGATGTTCAATCCTCAGGCTTGGACCCCTGCTGTCCCTCACAGGATGCATATACACATAGAACTAGTCAACCAATACCTTGCTCCATCCAACTTCATTGGGAAACCTCTGCCTTTCAAGGCTTACCCAGCTCTCATAAGAAACTTAATGCATGAATGTCCCTGTGTCCTTCCGCTGTCAACTGACAAAGCTATGATAGTTTTCCCAATCAAAAATGGAATCTAAAGGCATGACCACACGGTTATGTCATGGTTGTGACATGGCTGTGCTGCATTTGAGTACTGTGTGGCTTAAAGGGCTGCCATGGACTCTAATTAAGCTAATGAAGACCTCACTGTTAAATGGGTCTGTATTGTTAAATGGCCGAGCAGTATTGAAGGTGCCATATGGCCATTAAAAAACCGACCCACTGAACAGTGTGGTCTTCATTAGTTTAATTAGAGCCCACTGTGGACCTTTTAGCCGAGTGGTACTCGAACACAGCGCAGTTACATCACAACAGTGGCACAACTGTGTCGTGTGGTCGTACCCTAAGTTTAAGCTATCTCAGGACCAAAATCAAAAGGCATGGCTGATTGGGAACTGGAGACCTGCCATATTCAGCATCAACATGCAATATAATATCTTAAAATTGCACAGTAATAAAATAATGGCAAACAGTGTCATCCACCATCTCACAAATATGGAATATATCTGCTGCCTACACTGCAGAGACCTAAGGCAAATCAGAATGACTTATAGGTTTTCAATAACAAATTAAGGAGTCATACCTTTGATTGAGCAGCCATTAGTTATCCTGAATCAGCATCTAGCAGCATGTTCCTTCAGGGAAAGAGACTCCCTGGCCTGGAAGACAGCAATGTGATCAAGACAAAATTATCTGTTCAAGACATGAACATATACATAGATAAGGTAACTATATAAAAACACCTTGTGAATGACATAAGAGCAGACAGCAACAATTTACATGCATACAGGTAAGTGTATCTTGACTAATAGCGGGCCCAATCTTCAAATTTTAAACAATAGAAGGCTATTATTGATGTTATAGCTTCGGAATTGAACCCTATGATTTGTGTTGCTAAAACAAGGTATAAAGAACATAGGAATAAAGAGAGAAGAAAGAAGGAAGTGGAAAAAAGAATAAAAATCTGAGAAAATGGAGAGAGAGTAGTAAAGTGGAAGGCGAGAGGAAAAAAAAAGTGTGGAACATCTTTTGGCCTTTTCCCACTAAAAGTTTTCAAGAAAAAGAAGCAAGGTGACACAATGAGATGTGTGGCATCCAGGCATCTAACTAGGAAATAGCAGGCTTGTCTTACAAGATGTTCATGGCATCAATGTAAGTCTTACATTCAGATCTTCAGTCAGATCTATTTTGGTCATCAGCCATGAATTACTGCATTTAACAAGTGATCCATTTTAGCAATCCACTCTATTCACATGACAGAAGGGGCCTCTACTGGTTTCCAGTGTCTTGGGATCACAGTACCTCCTTTAAGGAAATGTCTCTTACAGGGCTCTTTCAATAACAATATTAGTAAATTTAATGACTTTACCAAGTCGAAGACAAGAACGAATTAGTGGCACATACGAGGTAATAGGGTATCATTATTCAATAGCTGGCATGTTTCTTATATTGTAATGGTTCACAACAAGGCCTTGTACACATGACGGTAGTTTTGGTCCACAGTCGATTCATATTTTTGGGTGGATCGCATGCGATCAAATAATTTATATGGGTCTGCAATATATGTGGAGAGCAAACAGATGTCATGTGTGTTCTGTCCGCACCTGTGTGGCCATTCTGCAACTTATAGAACATGTCCCACTATTGTCCATTTAGCGGACAAGAGTAGTCAGTTGTAGTGAAGACATTAAGAAAATTGCGGCATGCACACTGCCAGTAAACTTATTTTACGGATTTCCAGTTTGCAGACCACAAATTGGATACACTCAAGTACACGAAGCATAATATAACCTACTTTGTAAGTTACTAATTGCAGTATTTCTTCCACAAGATCCCTCATTTGTGCTTAATTATCTTTAATATCTGATTTTCCAGTTTGACCAATAGAGGGGGAAATGGCTCTGTCTATGACAGAGCACAGAGCATAACATGATGTTCCCGACCAGCGAATGCTGGAACTGAAGTGATGAGTCTTCTTCTGTCATTAATCAAGGAAGGACGAGAAGCAGACAGGTAACAGTAGGGGGCACTTAATAAACCTAATGAATCAGCTTCAAGTAAACAGACTCATGTGACAAGAGGGGGAAAAACTGCAGTGGAAAATAACACGTGCTAATTAAAAATCTTAAGTATTACAATGTATCTTAATAGATGATCTATTAAAGGACAGCTGTGTGCATTTAAAATTTAGTAATTTGGTTATGTATTTGTTTCCTGTTTATTCATTTTCTTTCTTTTTTTTTTGTTAGATCAGAAATCATGTTTTTCATCACTTCCCAAACTGTAGCAACCATCGCTAACAATCAGTATATCATAATAATTGTTAAAGGGTTTCTGTCATCTAAAAAATGGGTATTAAACTGGCTGACATTAGCGATGTGCTACTGTCAGCTAATCATAACTATGTTAGTGCCATCTCACTGCCTGCCGCCTTTATTGAGAAAAAAAAAACTTTTATAATATGCTAATTAGCCTCTAGGAGCAGGGGGTCGTTGCCCCTGCTTCTAGATGCTCCGTTCTCCCACCTCTAGCCACGCCCTTCCTTAACTAGATTGACAGGGCGTTCACCTCCTCATGCCGGCCCTGTGCGCTGGCAGATCTTGCGCCGTTCAGTATTCGGCGCAGGCACAGTGAGGAAGCTGGCAGCTGGTGAACTCCCTTCACTCACTTTGCCTGCACCGTATACTGAATAGAACGGCGCAGGCACGAGATTTACACTGCAGATATGGCCGGAGGTAGGAGACCAATGCTGCATGGCCCTGTCAATCTAGTAAAGCAGGGCGTGGCCAGAGGTGGGAGAACGGAGCCTCTAGGAGGACACTACTCGATGATGATGAAGCGGATCGAACTTGGGAGCCAGGTGCAGGAGGGGCTTCATCATCATCAGGAGAAGAGGGTGGCAGCTTGCATGTGAGGCAGCGGCAGAGCATGGTAGCATGGCTGGGAGTCAGCAGGGTGGCAGCAGTGGGAGGTCGGGAACCAAGTGCCCGGGAACTAGTGGTGGAGGGGATTACGGAGGCAGCGGTGGTAGCAGTCAGTCAACGTCCGGCTTCGTCCCCTGACGACCCCTGACAAAGCCGGACGTTGCCGGCGATACGCGTGGGGCTCTTTTTGTCGGCGGAGGTCCACATGGGGGTACCTGGCACAGGCTTTGATTGATTGTTTTTATTTACACTCGTGTTGTTAGGTATGGTTCCTTGCATCATGTTGTTATATGGATTCAGTATATATATGTGCTCATGTTGTTGCCAGTACATTGTATTTTGATGCTTCTCATATTGTATTGTGCCCTGGACTCCGCCGCTGTGTAGGGTTATCTTACCCGCACCAGTCAAACATTGTATACAATTTTTTATGTTTTTTTTTGTGTGTCTTCCTTTGTGTTTCTACCAATAAATTGAATTTTATAGATATGTGATTGGATGTGCATTTGAGTGATAGTCTTCTTGGACTCTCTAGTGGTCCTCTTTGTTTCATATAGTTGTTTTGGACTATCAATTGCACTCTTTCTTTCTGATACGTTAGTGTGTGCCCCTGATTATTGTATGCAAAATATGCAGTCACTGTACAGTGGCCTGGGAGAACCGTGTCTCCGATGTGGTGGTCCAGCCTGCTTCAGCAACCGCTGCATCACTCAGTGGCACGCACCGGGTTTCAGGCATTCAAGGCTCCACCAGCTCAGCCGAAGGGAGCTGTCTGTCATTTCCATCTTCTGCTGGTCCAGATGCTCATGCTTCTCCTTCTCATCAGTCATTCCATCCGCAATCAATCACCAAAGCGATTGCCAAGAGACAGCAGTATGCTTGCACGCATCCAACAGCGCAGAAGCTGAACGTGCTCCTGTCCAAGTTGCTGGTGCCTCCCTTTTCAAGTGGTGGACTCTGCACCTTTTAGAGAACTGATGGTTTGTGTCGAGTCGAGGTGGAGAGTCCCAGGCCGTCATTTATTTGTGAAAAAGGCAGTACCAGCCTTTCACAAATATGTAGAACAGAAGGTGGGCCAGTCCATGAGCCTGTCGGTGTCTGCCAAAGTGCACGGCAGTGCTTAAATGTGATGCTGTGACTATGGTCAGGGACAGTACATGGCCTTTATGGCCCACTGGGTTAATGTGGTTCCTGCAGAGCCACATCAGCAACTTGGCCAGGTCACACCGTTTCCGCCTCCACGTTCTCACACCTTTGGTCCAGCGACAATGTCCGCCTCTGCCTCCTCATCCTCCACCATGTCCTCAGTCTCCACTGCAGGGACAAGTCACAGTACCCCTCCAGCATACCTCATGTGCTGGGCATGGCGGTGTCACACTGTTCCACATCTCACACAGGGGAGGAACTGCTTCATGTGATTCATAAAGAAATCAAATCCTGGCTTTCTCCGCGACAACTGAAAATTTGAAGCATGATGACCGACAACGGGAAGAACATTGTGTTGGGCCTTCTTCAAGGAAGGCTGAGCCATGCGCCCTGCATGGCACACATGTTCAATCTGGTTGTCAATTGGTTCCTGAAATCTTCCACCCATCTGCAAGACATCCTAAAATTGACCAGGAAACTTTGCATGCACTTCAGCCACTCGTACAGCGCTATGTACACCCTCCTTGAGTTGTAGCGGCAGAACGGCATCCCCGAACTTAGGCTGATATGCGATGTTTCCATCCACTGGAATTTCACCCTCCATATGTTGGACCGACTATACGAACAGAGAAAGCCCATCAACGATTTCTTGATGATGCAAGTGGATAGGAGTACTCCCCTGTGTAAATGTCAGTAAGTGGCAGCTCATGCATGACACCTGCCATTTGCTCAGGCCTTTTGAGGATGCCACATTATTTGTCAGTCACCAGGACTACGTGATAGACAATGTCATTCCACTACTTCATGTCCTGGTACAGATGCTGGTAACAATGGATGGTCAGGGGACTGGAGGCATGGCGCCCAGATCTCACGGCCACATGACCTCTGAACTGAAAGAAGAGGAGGAGCGGGAAGAGGACATTGGAGCACAGGCAATGTGTAGTGAAATGATTGTTTTTTCTACTCAGATGACAGGAGAGGAGGAGCAGGAGCAGACAGGAGCTACAGGGCGATGAGGAAGGTGAGACAGAAGACCCAGACACACCGTGGAAGTATGCAGTGGAGATGGAGGAAGGGAGTCCCTCCGAGTCACTTGTACAAATCGCCAGATGCATGCTCACTTGCTTGCGTAGTGACAGCCGAATTGTCACCATTCGGCAGAGGGATGACTTCTCGCTCTCCACCTTGTTGGACCCTCGTTACCGGTCCAGAATGGGTGTCTTTTTCACACCCACTGAGAGGGAGGACAAACTGAACTACTACAGAGACATCCTATGTAGTCAGTTGGCCTCTGCCTTTCTGAGCTATTGTCCATTCTCTCACAGGTATGTCCGGGGGGGGCCCTTTGCACTCACATTCCACTGCCATGGCTGCTGGAGAGGGTTGGGGTGGCAGGAGCAGTACCAGCTCCATCAGCAGCAGCCTAAGTCTACAGTCACTGATGAGTAGCTTTCTTTACCCGCAAGAAACTACTCACCAGCAGCAGCAGGTAGACCTAGAGCAGGACCTGAACCAGCAGGTGGTGGCATACTTGGACAGCACCCTGCTAACCCACATTGAAGATCTGCTGGGCCGACAAATTGCATTTGTGGCCGCAACTGGCCGAGTATCCCCTGAAAAAGCTGTCCTGCCCGGCTAGTAGTGTGGCATCAAAGTGGGTGTTTAGTGCGGCAGGGGCCATAGTGACCCCAAGGTCACAAGCTCGCCTGTCCACCCAAAATGTAGAGAGAATGACCTTTGTCAAGATGAATCAGATGCCACACATCTGATGCCAAGTGCTTCTTCTTTAAACCACCTTCGTCAGCGGGTACTGGTATTGCCACCCACCGCCCCACTCTGTCAACAGGTCACTTTGTGGTATACTGATGCTGCTGCTGCTAAAACTTCCACACTATGTCACCTTGCCACTTTGTGGGAATCCTGATGCTGCTGCCATCTCCACGCTGTGTCACCATGCCATTTTCTGGACCCTCCTGATGATGCTGCTGCCATCTTCACACTATGTCACCTTGCCTCTCTGTAGAATCCTGATTCTGCTGCCATCTCCACACTATGTCACCTTGCTGCTCTGTGGTATCCTGATGCTTCTTCTACTGCCATCTCCACACTATGTCACCCTGCCACTCTGTGGTATCCTAATGCTGCTGCCATCTCCACACTATGTCACCTTGCCACTCTGTGGTATCCTGATGCTGCTGCTGCCTCCTCCATCTCCACACTATGTCACCTTGCCATTTTGTGGTCTCCTGCTGCTACTACCATCTCCACACTATGTCTCCTTTCCATTTTGTGGTCTCCTAATGCTGCTGCCATCTCCACATTATGTCATCTTGAAACTCTGTGGTATCCTGATACAGCTGTCACCTCCAGACTTGGTCACTTTGCCACTCTGTGGCCTTCTGATTCTGCTGCTACCTCCACACTCTGTCATTGTGCCACTCGATGGCCTACTCATGCTGCTGCTACCTCTGTACTCTGCCATTGTGCCACTCTGTGGCCTCCTGATTCTGCTGCCATTTCCAGACTCTGTCAATGTGCCACTCTGTGGCCTCCTCCTGATGCTGCCACCTCCAGACTCGGTCAATGTGCCACTCTGTGGCCTACTCATGCTGCTGACATCTCCAGACTCTGTCATCGTGCCGCTCTGTGGGCTCATCATGCTGCTGCCACCTCCACACTTGGTTATTGTGCCACTCTGTGGCCTCCTCCTGATGCTGCTGCCGCCACCTCCAGACTCTGTCATTGTGCAGCTCTGTGGTCTCCTCCTACTGCTTCCACCTCACCACTATGTCATAGGTCCCCTCTTTGGACTTCTCATGCTTTACCCACCCTCCCCACTTCATGACTGGTCCACTATTTTTCCGAACTTCACATCATTATTTTCCGTTATAACACGGTTATAACGGAAAATCATAGCATTTTTAAAATAGAATGCTAAATAAAATTGCCATTGAGGAGTTAAAATAACAAAAAAACTCACCTCATCCAATTGATCACGCAGCTGGTATCTTCTTCTTTCTTCAGGACCTACAACAGTTATCAGACCAGTCATTCACAAGTGGCTTGGAGGGTGTGTTCCTGCTGCACTGCATACCTGACAGGGAAATATATTCTGTAAATTTGGCGGAGTTTAGATTGTTGTGTGCTGTAGTTATATGTTGTAAAATCTACATGATGTCTCCATTATAAATATGCAGCGTGGGGGCCCCGTGTGGCTTCTACACACTTTCAAAATAATCCTTCAGTGGGAAGAATAGATGCCGGATTACGGGGATGCTCCATGACCCCTTTTTTCTTTCAAACTACCCCTGCACTACATACCTGACTGGGAAATATATTCGGCACATTGTCGGCGGCGTTTAGATTGTTGGGTGATCTGTACCCCTTTTTTCTTTCACACTACCCCTGCACTGCATACCTGACAGGAAAATATATTCTGTAAATTTGGCAGCATTTAGATTGTTGGGTGATCTGTACCCCTTTTTTTTCACACTGCCCCTGCACTGCATAGCTGACTGGGAAATATATTCTGCACGCTGGTAGACGCGCTGCTGATGGCATTCCCACCTGACACCAGGGCCTCAGTGGAAGCACAAGGCAAAGGCAAAGGAGGAGGAAGAAGTCGCCAACGCACTGGGGCACTGCCAGCACCTCAGAAGGCAGAGTTAGCAGGGCCAAAATGTGGAAAAGCTTTGTCAGCATGCCAAAAGAAGCAGCACCACCAGCTGATATGGAACGTCGTAGCAGGAGGCAGCATTTCAGCAACATGGTGGAACAGTATGTGTGCACACGCCTACACGTACTGACTGATGGGTCTGCCCCATTCAACTTCTGGGTCTCCAAATTGGGCACCTGGCCTGAGCTTTCCCTTTACGCCTTGGAGGTTCTGGCCTGCCCTGCAGCCAGTGTATTGTCTGAATGTGTGTTTAGCATGACAGGGGGCGTTATCACAGACAAGAGCAGCCGCCTGTCCATAGCCAATGTGGACAAGCTCACGTTTATTAAAATGAACCAGGCATGGATCCCACAAGACTTGTCCGTACCTTGTGCAGAATAAACATGTATACCGGCCTCACCCAGCCTTTGTTATGCTCCAGCACACTTTCTCTTCTTTTTCTATTCTATATTTGCCAATGTTTTGGGGTCTACCCAAAAAAAAAAAAAAAATGTTAAAAACAAAAAAGTGTTGTTGGCGACTACCTCCTCCATCACCGCTTCCACCTACACAGCCACGTCCACCACCTCCTCAACCTCCTACTCCATACGGACCTCCTCCTCCTAGGTAAAGATTATTATTTTAAATTTTTATGTATTTTATGTTATTTTAAGTCATTTCCCTATCCACATTTGTTTTCAAGGCAATTTTCCAGCTATTACCCCCATTTTGTTTCCTTTTGCAGCCCTCTAGCCCTTTTCATTACTTTTTTAGAGCCATTTTAGTGCCCCAAAGTTCAGGTCCCCATTGACTTCAATGGGGTTCGGGTTTGGGGTCAAGTTTGGGTCCCGAACTCGAACTTTGCGACGAAGCTCGGCCAAACCTGGTGAACCCGAACTTCCAGGTGTGCGCTCAACCCTATAGTATAAACAACCCCATTTTGGCCCAGTAGCCAGGGTCTAACATCCCTCTGCAGAAGAATGCTGATAATGCGGCTGTCACTACTCAAGCAACTCATCATGCATCTGCCCATTTGTGGAAAGGAGTCGGAGAGACTCTTTGCCTCTATTTCCACTGCATACTGCCATGATCTGTCGGGGTCACTTGCCTTGTCTTCCTCATTACCCTCCAGCTCCTCATGCTCCTCCTGCTCCTCTCCTGTTGCTAGGGGAGGTAAACCACCTATTTATGGATACAATTCTTGGGCTTTAATGTCCTCTTTCTTATGCTGCTCGTCTGCCAGTTCAGCCCCCACAGGGCTTAGGTGGCCGTAAGATATAGGCGCCACTCCGGTCCTCTGACCAGTCAGATTGCATCTGCTCCAGGATATGAAGCGGTGGAATGACATCATTCATCCCGTAGTCCTGGAGACTGACAAATAAAGTGGTCTTCTCAAAGGGCCTGAGCAAACGGCAGGTGTCACGCATGAGCTGCCACTGGCTAACATCAAATTTACACATGGGAGTGCTCCTGTTAATCAAGAAATCGTTCACGGCCTTCCTCTGCTCATATCGTTGGGGCAACATGTGGACTGGCCCACCTTCTTCTATACGTACATATTCAGGGCTCGGGACTCTTCAGCTTGGCTCAGCACAAGCCATCAGTTCTCTGAAAGTGCAGAGTCAACCACATGTAAAACCATCTTGGATAAGAGTCCATTCAGCTTCAGCGCTGTTGGATCAGTGAACACAGACTATGGTTTCTTTGCAATCGACTTGATGATCGATTGCTGACAAAATTCATGATGAAGAGTAGTAGGAGGAGGAGCATCAGGATCAGTGGACGATGGGAAGGAAACACATGAGGTGGTGGAGTCTTGACTTCTGGAGTCTTGACTTCTGGAGAAGGTGAGCGGGCCACTGGGAGATGCTTCAGGCTGTACCACTACATTGGCACCACAGTTTCCCCTGGCCACTTTATGATGATGCTCCATGTGTTTTACGCAGGGCTGTGATGCCAACATTGCCCACAGATCCTACATACAGCCTCACTAAATTCCACAAGAGACTTGATGAAAACTTCCCACACCAGCGAGTATGGCATTTTACCCCCACCAATACGTAATAATTGACTGCTGCTTCCTCTATGAAGTCATGCACAGCTAGTTGTTTCCATATAGATAGGCTTCTGAGTAGTGATGAGTGGCAGGTGCCATATTCGATTTCGACGAAATTCGCGAATATTCGAAAGAATATTCGTTTCATATTCGTCAAAGTCAAATATTAGTCATTATACTAGTTATCGCGATTAATATGCAATTTAAATAATCGCATATTGCGATTTTAACTTAGGCTACTTTCCTATTGGTTTCATATCTAGAATTATAGAGAAGATGACGAATGTATTTGTCATATTCCTCAAAACGAAGATAACAAAGTATTCTCCATCTTCATTTTAGCAACCTATTCGTCAACTTCGCTAATTCTAGCAATCAAATAGGAGGGTTGACTATAGAGACAGCTGTGTTTAATTCGCTATGCGATTATATAAAAAATTTTTTTTTATAAATAGAATAATTATAATAATTATCAAGTAATATAATTATTCTATTAAAAAAGCTAAGTAATATAATCACATAGCGAATTAAACACAGCTGTCTCTAAAGTCAACCCTCCTATTTGATTGCTAGAATTAGCGAAGTTGACGAATAGGTTGCTAAAACGAAGATGGAGAATACTTTGTTATCTTCGTTTGAGGAATATGACGAATACATTCGTCATATTCGCTAATTCTACCAAGCCAAGAATGTCTCCATACTAAAATGTACTGTCGGATTTGAGAATTACGTTGAAATCGCAATGTGATTAATATACCTTGAATTAATTGCATTGCGATTTCTACTTAGACCTGGTTTACTATGGTTGGCTTGGTAGAATTAGCGAATATGACGAATGTATTCGTCATATTCCTCAAAACGAAGATAGCGAAGTATTCTCCATCTTCGTTTTAGCAACCATAGTAAACCATGTCTGTTTAAATCGCAATGCGATTAATTCAAGTTATATTAATCGCATTGCGATTACAACTTAGCAGTGCACTGCTATCTTACATATTAGGCTAGAATTATTGAATATGGAATATTGGGATAGCAGCAGTGCTAAGTAGAAATCGCAATGCGATTACTTCAAGTTGTATTAATCGCATTGCGATTTCAACTTAGAGCTGGGTTTATAATGGGTCAGCTTGCTAGAATTAACGAAAGTTAACAAATATGGAATATATTATAGCAGTGCTAATTGAAATCGCAATGCGATTAATGTAACTTAGTAATCGTGTACGATATTCTACTTAGCACTGCTGCTATATTCCATATTAGCTAATTGCAGCCTAATATGTAAGATAGCAGTGCATTCTGCTGTTGTAATCGCAATGCGATTAATATGACTTGAATTAATCGCATTGCAATTTCAACGTAATTCTCAAATCCGACTGTTACTGTTTTAGTATATGGAGACGTTCCCATGGTGATGGGGGCGGCTCCATGGCACGGGAAGTCGGCAGAAGCGGCAACGGGCACTGACTGGAGCAGCCAGGAAGCCAGGAATCCTCAGGACAGGTAAGAACTACTTTTGGGAAGTGGGAAAGAAAAAATATAACAAAAACACCTAAAACGAATATTCAAATATTGCGAATTTATTGCGCTCATATTTGAAATATTCGCGACATGTAGCAGTGCGATATTCACGATAAAAATTCGCTATTCGAATATTCGCGCTCAACAGTACTTCTGAGTAGCTGCTGGCTCATGGCTATGCTTGCACCCTGGTTGCTCAATGGCATGCTGCCACCCTGCACCTGTCTCATGGGAAAGCTGCCTCCCTCATCCCCTGATGATGAAGCCCTGTCTTCATCTGGCTCCCATGTGCAATCGGATACATCATTATCCAGTACTGTCTGCTTGTCACTTATGTCACTTTCACCAGTCTCATGGCTGCAAACCCGAAATGCGTATGGTAGAAACCCTTGTTCCGGCATGCTGGCATAGTGATTTACCCTAAGACCAACTCTAACAAGTCGTGTTAGATATCCACGATCCCAAGGGAACCTTTGCTCAAAAGCTACAAGTCACGTGAGTCCTAGGGAGATACGCAAAGCGGACATTCACCTGGTGCCTAATCCAAATCGCAGGCCAGTAAATATCCTTGGACACCGAGTGTCGCATGGGCAAATTCAGATGCAGGTAATATTGACACAGTTGCTTTAAGTGGTGGTACGCCACCCAGACAAATCATCGGACTGTGTCTATTTGACATTTACCCGAAGTTCTTGTGAATGTGTGAATCTAGGATGTCCGCTTGATATTGCATACTATGAGACTGCAAATTTTATAAAAGTTTGCGCATAGTTTTCCATCTGAATTCAATACATCTACAAAAGTTTGCGCATTGTTTACTCTCTGGAAGATCGGGATGCAAGCACACTGTGAGACTGCGAAATTTTAACAGTATTATCTGCCATTCGGATTGCGAAATTGTGACAGTGTTTTACTCAAGTAAAGTGTGGAGTTACCAGTGAAGCATTCAGTTGCAGTTATTTGGTTGCTGTTAGGTTAATGCTGCTACTAGATAGCATTTTGCCATTGCTGCTATTTTTCGCTTTTTTTATTGTTTATATTTTGAAGGTATTTTTATTATGTTGTTTTTCATTATATTCCCTTTTTAGGGTTATTTAGCCCAATAAACTGTTATTTCTACAAGGTTTTGACGTGATTCTATATTTGAGTGCCTGGCCACATTTGTATCCATTTAACTCTCAAATATTGTTCACAAATCTGTCTAAATCTGTGTTAGTGAGCATTTCTCCTTTGCCAAGATAATCCATCCCACCTCACATGTGTGGCATATCAAATTGCTGATTAGACAGCATGCATTTTGCACAGGTGTGCCTTAGACTGCCCACAATAAAAGGTCACTCTGAAATGTGCAGTTTGATCACACAGCACAATGCCAGAGATGTGGAAACATTTAAGGGAGCGTGCAATTGTCATGCTGACTGCAGGAATGTCTACCAGAGCTGTTGCCTGTTCAATGAATGTTCATTTATCTACCATAAGTCGTCTCCAAAGGCGTTCCAGAGAATTTCAGAGAATACATCCAACCAGCCTCCCAACCACAGACCATGTTTAACCACACCAGCCCAGGACCTCCAGCATGTTCACCTCCGTGATTGTCTGAGATCAGCCACCTGGACAGCTACAGCAACAAGCGGTTTGCATAACCAAATAATTTCTGCACAAACTGTCAGAAACCATCTCAGGGAAGCTCATCTGCATGCTCATCGTCCTCATCGGGGTCTGGACCTAACTGCAGTTCGTCATTGTAACCAACTTGAGTGGGAAAATGCTCACATTTGATGGCATCTGGCATGTTGGAGAGGCGTTCTGTTCACAGATGAGTCCCAGTTTTCACTGTTCAGAGGGTATAGCAGACAGCATGTGTAGCGTTGTGTGGGTGAGTGGTTTGCTGACGCCAACATTGTGGATCGAGTGGCCCATGGTGGTGGTGGGGTTATGGTATGGGCAGGCTTATGTTATGGACAACAACCCCATGTGCATTTTATTGATGTTTTTTTGAATGCACAGAGATACCGTGACGAGATCCTGAGGCCCATTGTTATGCCACTCATCCACGACCATCACCTCATGTTGCAGCATGATAAAGCACAGCCCCATATTGCAATGATATGTACACAATTCATGGAAGCTAAAAACATCCCAGTTCTTGCATGGCCAGCATACTCACACTGGACATGTCACCCATTGAGCATGTTTGGGATGCTCTGGATTGGCGTATACAACAGAGTGTTCCAGTTCCTGCCAATATTCAGCAACTTCGCACAGTTATTGAAGAGGAGTGGACCAACATTCCACAGACCACAATCAACAACCTGATCAACTCTATATGACGGAGATGTGTTGCACTGCGTGAGGACAATGGTGGCCACACCAGATACTGACTGATTTTCTGACCCTTCCCCAGTAAGGCAAAACTGTGCACATTTCAGAGTAGCCTTTTATTGTGGGCAGGCACACCTGTGCAATATTCATGCTGTCTAATCAGCACCTTGATATACCACACCTGTGAGGTGGGATGGATTACCTCAGCAAAGGAGAAGTGCTCACTAACACAGATTTAGACAGATTTGTGAACAATATTTGATAGTAATGGGTCTTTTCTGTTTGTAGAAAATGTTTCAGATGTTTGAGTTCAGCTCATGCAAAATGGGAGCAAAACCAAAAGTGTTGCGTTTATATTTTTGTTCAGTGTAATAACTCCTTCCCAACACATTACGTACTATTACCTCATGGAAACCACTGCATTCCCGCAATTTGACGTAATAGTACATCATGGAGATCAGGCGGGTACCGGAGTGGTGTGCGCCTAATCACTGCAGGGGCCCAGCAGTCCGTGGTCACTGTAAAAGCCGATGCCAGTAGATTAACCCCTTCTATGCCGTGGTCCACGCTAACTGCAACAAAGAAGGGGTTTGTGTCGGGTAAGGAAGCGCATCAAGTCCCCCCGCTGCTGTGGTGGGGACTCGATGTGTCAGAAGGCAGCCCGATGCCGTGCAGAGGCTGCCCAATGCCTTGCACAGCATCGGGACCTGCCTTTTACAGGTGTCCAGAAGATCCAGCCTCAGGATGGGTCTCCTAGGCAACCTGTTAGTGTGTGACTCAGTGTCATACACTAACAGGCAATGCATTACAATACAGATGTATTGTAATGCATTGCAGAGGGGATCAGACCCCAAAAAGTGAAATAAAGTAAAGAATAGAAAAGTAAAAAAAAAGTGTTCTTTCTGCAGAAGATCAATCTGTCCCTGATGTTTTTTGGGAGAGAAGTGGCTTCTTTGCTGCCCTTCTTGACACCAGGCATCTTCCAAAAGTCTTCGCCTCACTGTGCGTGCAAATGCGCTCACACCTGCCTGCTGCCATTCCTGAGCAAGCTCTGCACTGGTGGCTCTCTGACCCCACAGCTGAATTCTCTTTAGGAGACGATCCTGACGCTTGCTGGACTTTTTTGGACGCCCTGAAGCCTTCTTAAAAATAATTGAACCTATTTCCTTGAAGTTCTTGATGATCCTATTTTTGATTGAGGTGCAATATTAGTAGCCACAATATCCTTGCCTGTGAAGCCATTTTTATGCAACGCAATGATGGCTGCATGCGTTTATTTGCAGGTCACCATGGTTAACAATGGAAGAACAACGATTTCGAGCATCAGCCTCCTTTTAACACGCCAAGTCTGCCGTTTTAACCCAATCAGCCTAACATAATGATCTCCAGCCTTGTGCTCGTCAACATTCTCACCTGAGTTAACAAGACGATTACTGAAATGATCTCAGCAGGTCCTTTAATGACAGCAATAAAAAACAGTGGAAAGTTTTTTTTTGGGATTAAGTTAATTTTCATGGCAAAGAAGGACTATGCAATTCATCTGATCACTCTTCATAACATTCTGGAGTATATTCAAATGGTATTATAAAAACTTAAGCAGCAACTTTTCCAATTTCCAATATTTATGTAATTCTCAAAACTTTTGGCCACGACTGTATTCAAGCTTACAATCTATAAAGTGCAACTGTGGTATCAAGACCACTTCACAGCCTAGGTATAAACATAGTATCATGTATCGTGGGTGACCAGAAAAGTAAGCCATACAAGTGTGTGGACGTAACTTAGCTGCCGCCTCCACTTGACACTGTTTCGCCAACCAGGCTTCTTCCAGGTAATGGGGTAATTTTTGGGTGGTTTCATATATGTAAGCCCCACAAAATGACTTCAGACCTGAACTGGTCCCTAAAAAGTGGGTTTTGGAAATTTTCTGAACAATTTCAAGATTTGCTTGTAAACTTCTAAGCTTTATAATGTCCCCAAAAAATAAAATGTCATATTCAAAATGATCCAAACATGAAGTAGACATATGGGAAATGTAAAGTAATAACCATTATATGAGGTATCACTATCTATTATAAAAGTAGAGAAATTAATATTTGAAAATTTGGGAATTTTTCAAAATTTTTGGTAAATTTGGGATCTTTTCACAAATAAAGGTAAAATATATTGATTTAAATTTATGACTATCATGAAGAAAAATGTGTCACGAGAAAACAATCTTAGAATGGCTTGGATAAGTAAAAGTGTTCCAAAGATATTACCACATAAAGTGACACATGTCAGATTTGCAAAAAAATGCCCTGGGCAGGAAGGTGAAAACTGGCCTGGGATAGAAGAGGTTAAACAAGGTGAACACCACAATAACAGTAGAATTGTAAAACTTATTCAAGCCAATTTGAGAATCAAGGCCTAATGGAATTTTTTATCTTTTAAACAATGTGGACACTCCAATAACAGTTGAAGGAGACAAGTTATTGAATATGTATTAAAAACCCACATTAGAATGCTGATAATATAAAATATACACCATATTAGGCCAAATACCTAAAAGGAATTCAGTCACCAATGACCAAATTGCCAACTTTGTGGTCACTTACAGTTCTGTTTACCGAAACCATAGAATGCCAAAGATTCCAGAGACCAAAAAGACCCTGTTCCACAATGTGTTATATCACCAGGATAGAAGTCTGATTGTAGATGATGGTTCAGGTGGATTTCACTTCTAGATCATGTTACTGCATTTGATATAGATAAATAATCAAATAACAGTAGTACCACTTTGGTCAGGGTAGGAAGCTGGGACGCTATCCCTATAAAAGCTAGTACACCCTGCCTAAAACCCCAAAAAGGAGCCGCTCTATTTATCGTGGCTATCCCGGGAAATGTGATCCTTGCCTAAACCATTGTCCCGGTGTGTTTTCCCTGTTTATTTTTCTTATAATTGGTTCATCAGGGAACATAGAGGTGGAATCAAGCACAATGGGCTTCTAGGTAAACCAGTAGTTTGGTCCGAGGTGTGGCCAACAACTTAAGGGTTTAAATAATGTCGGTACTCACTGGCATATAGGTTGGTTCAATGCAGATGCGCCGATGGTGTACAAATCATCATCAGCTGTCCTTGTTATGTGGGTGTGTTTCCACCCTAGCATCTGCTATCTACAAAAGTCAGATCCGGTCAGGCTCAAAGTGACTGTAAATTGATGAATGTGCCTGCTCGGTACTGCCAGTTCCCGATACAGCCTCAGGAATGGAGTTGCGCATGTGCTGCCCAGGCACATAAACTAGTGGGCGGATGTTAATAGGTTGTTAAGTCACATTGAGGGCACATGCGCAATGAGTCAATGGAGTCCAAAACAAGTCACAGAAGTCTACAGTATAAACAACACAATGTGGCTTTTACATCCAGATAGTGCACTAGACATCCCTACTGGGAAGTGCCAGATATATGTTACACATCTATATGGCAGAATTGTATGTCTTTATACTGAATGTTAAAGGCTAAAACACTGGGATTTTTGAAATTTTTGATACAAATACTGGCATAAAGTGCGTTATTGTGGGGATAAAAAAAAAAGTTCAAATCATCCACCTATAAAATAAAAGTGCTTAACCAATAAGAAAATAAACATCATGGGTATCGACGCGTGCGAAAATGCCGTACTATAAAATATAACACAATTTTTTGTCACTCCAACTCCCCAAAAATGTTTTTATTAAAAGTTACCAAAAATTCACACACACTTGAAAATGGTATCGCTGAAAAGTACAGATTGCCCCGCAAAAAAGAAGCCCTCACACAACTCTGAACACATAAGTTATAGGGGTCAGAATATGGTTGAAAAATAAAGTTCAAGGTTTTTTCCCTTTTTTTTTAGTATTAAAACAAAGACTATACAAGTGTGGTATCATTATAACCGTACTGACCTGGAGAATGAATGTAACAGGTCAATTTTACCGCTTAGTAAAAAAAAAAAAAAAAAAAAGGGAGTGAAAAATGTAAATGCGAACATGGAAAATCATAATGTCCTCTAAGGGTTAAATCATGAGATATTTCATTATTTATGTGAAAAATGAAAATCAGACATTATAAAGTACATGACAATCTCTTTATGACAAAACTGTAACCTACCCCATCTCTTCATTTACTTCTCTAATTGCTCTGCTAGATTCATTCTAAGCTGGCAGTTCAGGGTGTGTCCTTCACTTCTCAGGGGGTGGAGGGATGTCCTTTCTGCTGCAGCTCTTTCCCTGTAACAATAACAATAGATACATCTGGTGGCAGCTGAAGGGTGGAACTGAGCATGTTCGTCCTTCTCAGCAAGATGGACAGCGGAATGAGGAAAAGAAAAAAAACAGCAGGTGGCGGTGTACAAATAGATTATTTTGTGAATAAATTGACAACTGGTGTTACCTACATTACTGACAGTACCAGACTGTACAGGGACTCTTGAGAAGAGGAATGGTAGCACCCAGTTGTCATTTAGGCAAAGGATACACAGACAGATACTTTTTGTAGCGCCACTTGATGAAGGGACATCTGCTGTCCACTAGATTGTATACAACTCATATTGATTAGTACTCAATCTGCAGATCCATAGTTAACATCCATTAGTCATACTACAAAAAATCTCCATGTAGGCCAGACTTTTTCATACATGGAGCAATAGTGAGTTCTAAGAAAAGATGCTCCATAGTTGTTATTTTATGAGCAAATACACGTATACGGGGTCATTTATTAAGACCGGCATTTTAGACATAGGTCTTAATAACCCCTGTGCTGACGCTTGATATGCCGCTGGCACTGGCCCCTTCATAATTTCGGTGCATTCACCACCCTCCCTTGCTGGCATAGATTTAGATCCTTTTATATGCCTAAAACAGGTGTAGAAAATGATAAATGAGAGAGGACGGTTGGCCGGCCCCCTTGCCCACCCACGCTATCCTCCCTTGTTTAGACCTGGGAAAAGTCACAGATTAGGCCGCAAATTCCCAAACAAAT
>CM065591.1:245107006-245370247 GCA_033119425.1 Bufotes viridis | reverse complement strand
ACTGACAATTGTAGAGGCTCTGGGGTAAAAAAAAAAAAGGAACCCATGAGAAGTGACCATTTATCAGAACCTACACCCCCCAAGGTATTTATTAGGGCATGGAGTGAGCATTTTGTCACCACAGATGTTTTTCATAAGTTAATGAGCAATTGAAATTGCAAGTTTTCCACATTTCAGTGACCAATAAATACATTGTGCCCCGACTAGTGCCATATAAGACACACTACGGCCGTTAAATTGTTCGGAGGGTTCTACTGGGTACTGAAATGCCATAAATGGGACATTAAACTGTGTAAAGTAATTAACACTGAAGACGACAATATACTGCTACAGAGGGATCTAAATAGATTGGAGGCTTTGGCAGATAAGTGGCAGATGAGGTTTAACACTGACAAATGTAAAGTTATGCACATGGGAAGGAATAATGCAAGTCACCCGTACATACTAAAAATGGTAAAACACTCGGTAACACTGACTTGGAAAAGGATCTAGGAATTTTAATAAACAGCAAACTAAGCTGCAAAAACCAGTGTCAGGCAGCTGCCGCCAAGGCCAATAAGATAACAGGTTGCATCAAAAGGGGCATAGACGCCCGTGATGAGAACATAGTCCTACCACTTTACAAATCGATAGTCAGACCACACATGGAGTACTGTGTACAGTTCTGGGCTCCTGTGAACAAGGCAGACATAGCAGATCTAAAGAGGGTTCAGAGGAGGGCAAACTAAAGTAATAACTGGAATGAGGCAACTACAGTACCCTGAAAGATTTAAAAAATTTGGGTTATTCACTTTTGAAAAAAGATGTCTGAGGGGAGATCTAATAACTATGTATAAATATATCAGGGGGCAGTACAGAGATCTATCCCATCATCTATTTATCCCCAGGACTGTGACGACGAGAACATCCTCTGCGTCTGGAGGAAAGAAGGTTTGCACACAAACATAGAAGAGAATTCTTTACGGTAAGAGCAGTGAGACTATGGAACTCTCTGCCTGAGGAGGTGGTGATGGCGAGTATAATAAAGGAATTCAAGAGGGGCCTGGATGTATTTCTGGAGTATAATAATATTATAGGTCATAGCTACTAGAGATGGGTTGTAGAACCAGGGAGTTATTCTGATTGCCTGATTGGAGTCGGGAAGAAATTTTTTATTCCCCTTAAGTGGGGAAAATTGGCTTCTACCTCACAGTTTTTTTTTTGCCTTCCTCTGGATCAACTAGCAGGATAACAGGCCGAACTGGATGGACAAATGTCTTTTTTCAGCCATATGTACTATGTTACTATGTTATATAGTACTGTGCAGTTTATGGATTATGTCCAGAAACGACACGCTACCTTGTACAAATTGGGGGAATGTATCAAAACTGGTGTGAAGAAAATAATGGCTTAGTTGCCTTTCATTTCATTTTTCAGACCTTATTTTGAAAATAAAAGGTAGAATTTGATTGGTTGCCATGGCCAATTAAGTCAGTTTTCCTTTACACCAGTTTTGATTAATCTCCTTGAATAAGTGTTTGGGCATCAACTTGGCAAATGAGGTTTAATGTAATAAATGTTAAGTTATAATCACGTCTGAGATGGCAGGTAACAGATGTGCGGCGCAAAAGGGAGGAAAGAGGAGTACTATTCCACTAGGGAGAGGGAGAAGTGGTGACCCCTAGCTCACCTAGCACTGGCACCTGGCTGCCCTGACGTCCCTAGACGGGCTGCTAACCCATACGCAGATCACGTGTCTCGTCCCTGGCTTACCCTGAAATAAGCCCTAGGTAGTGAATAGGGTGGAGGGAGTACTAGTCCTCACCATTGACACCTAGGGTAACAACAGGGAAAGGACAAACAACACAAACACAATCAACAATCCCCGAAGGGAGACAACAACAACAGGAGTGAACTGGAGATCCGACAGCTCCAGATCCAATGGCTCCACAGCAATATTTGTCCACCTAAGGTCAGAATAGAAGATCTAGAAGGAAGGTCTATATCTGGCAACAAGGGAAACAGAAAGGGAGAATATACTGTATAGTAGCTGGGAGTGGCTGACAGAGAACAGCTAAAAGAAAAGGTACAGATTCCTAAATGGGACATAAATGATCACAAACCTAAGCAGACAGGTAGCAGGTAGAAGGTCGCAGGTAGCCACTCGCTGCGACCTTCTTAACCCAGGCACAATAGGGTCACAGATAGGTCGGGACACCCTCATGACAGTTATACATCTTGACAGTAATAATCTTTGTGCATCATATGTCCTAGGGCAGGGATGCCCAACCTGTGGCCCTTCAGCTGTTGCAAAACTACAACTCCCAGCATGCCTGGACAGACTACAGCTATCAGGCTACAGCAAGGCATGATGGGAGTTGTAGTTTTGCAACAGCTGGAGGGCCGCAGGTTGAGCATGCCTGTCCTAGGGGATGTACTGTAACACTGGGGTAGTAACTTGTAGAGAAGGATTAGGGTGTCCTTGTAGATTGTAGATTAAATAACAGCATACAATGTCAATCAGCTGCTTTTAAGGCTACATGGATATTGTTATGCATTAAACGAGTACCATATTACAAAGCGTTGGTGCAGCCTTATCTGGAATATACAGTTCTATTCTGGTTACCAGTCCATAGAAAGGATGTTTTGGATCTAGAAAAAGTACAAAGGAGAGCGACTAGACTGTTAAGGGGAATAGACGGTCTTAGTTATGTGAAAATATTCAAATAATTACATTTAATTAGTCTTGAGACTTCTAAGGGGAAACATAATTAACCTATACAAGGGGATGCTGAGAAGTTCCTGGCTTTGCCCCCTTCCAGTTGAAAATGAAAAATGAATTTGAAAGCTTCATATCGTGTTATGTAACTGTGCAAATATCAGATGTTGATGATAGTTATAAGAATTTTTTATTTCAGGTAGAACCTGAGATGGCAGAGGAACAAGGAAGTTTCACGTCTGTGGAGTTATGGGCCATCATGAAGTTTTTTTCTCCAGGGAAAGGACATTCACACCGAGGACACTTCTCCCCTAGTGTTTGTGACATCTCAGTGTGAATGTCCTTTGCAGACTTTCCCTGGAGAAACAAACTTCATGACGGCCCATAACTCCACAGACGTGAAACTTACAGTACTTGTGCCTCTGCCATCTCAGGTTCTACCTGAAATTAAAAATAGTTATTACAATCGTTGACATATGATATTTTCACAGTTACATAACAAGATATCAATCTTTTATATGGTACCAAATTCATTTTTCAATTCCAACTGGAAGCAGGCAAAGCCAAGAACTTCTCACCTTTCCCTCATACAAATATATAAATGGCCCATACAAAAAATATGGTGAAAAACTGTTCAATGTAAATTCAGCTCAAAAGACAAGGGGCACTGCCTCCGACAGGAGAAGGTAAAGTTCAGTCTTCAGAGGTGTCAAGGTTTCTTTACTGTTAGAACTTTAAATCTATGGAATAGACTACCTCCGGACGTGCTCACAGCAGGAACAGTGGACCGTTTTAAAAATAGCTTAGATAAATTTCTAAAAGAACATTAAAAGGGTTTTCCGAGTATGTAAAGGAGGGTAGCTGTGCTCCTAGGCCAAGTGACGACACATTTATGTGTCACCTGACCTAGAAGCAGCTCATCCCTATAGGAGTGAATAGGGTTGAGCTGTGATATCAAGCACAGCCGCAATATATCTTATCTTTGAAAACAGACAAGAATCGGACATGTTCTATTTTTTTGCAGGGTTCAGAACGGACTTGTGGATGCGGACAACACATGGGTGTGCTGTCTGTATCTTTTCTGGCCCCATTGAGATGAAAGGGTCTGCAGAAGTAGGTGATAAGTATTAAAGGGAGTCTTTCACCCCAAATGTGCACTATCTCACACTAACACCATTGCGTCGACAACAGTCCCCACATTAAAATCCTACTTACCATAAGGTTGTCAGTTGCATAGTTAGTCTAAAAAATACTTTGTATTTGTAAATCAGGGTCTGAAGGTGCCCAGGGCGGCGTTCCAACGGCCGGTGCCCAGGCCCGTGCTGATTTCCATGTGAATAACTCCCTTTCACTTCCATTTGTCCGCCTTTCTCTGGCTGATTACCTCCTCTTCTTCTGAAATGCAGCCTGCGCCGATGACAGCCCTCTGATGCAGCATCGGCTGGAGCGTGACGTACTGGCCGGCGCATGCGCACTGGATACTCTGAGGCATCTGCCAGTAATGGATAGTACATTGCGCATGCGCCGGCCCATACGTCATGCTCCAGCCGACGCTGCATCAGAGGGCTGTCATCGGCTCAGGCGCTGGATTTCAAAAGAAGAGAAGGAGGTCAGCCAGAGAAAGGGTGGGCAAAATGGGTGAAAGGGGAGGGGTTGCACATGGAAATCAGCACAGGGCAGGGGCACCGGCCGTTGGGACGCCGCCCCTGGGCACCTTCAGACCCTGATTTACATATACAATAAAAGTGTTTTTTAGATGAACTATGCAACTGACAACCTTATGGTAAGTAGGATTTTAATGTGGGGACTGTTATCGACGCAATGGTGTTAGTGTGAGATAGTGCACATTTGGGGTGAAAGACTCCCTTTAAGTTAGGTAGTATGTATAATCAATGCCCAGGGCCATACCCAATGTTCTAAGTATATGGTTATTGAACCCTCAAACAGACTCTGTGTATATACAGTATATTACATATTTGCCATCGCAAAGTGGACAATTTTATTTTTCACAATAAGTCCCAGTGATAGAAAAGAAACTCAATGGACCGTAGTAAGTTGAGAACGCTGCAGTTCAAAATGGTTGTCAGTGATTTAAATAAATAATCCCAACTGTTAGCGGAGAAGAATGACACACACCATTCTTTTAAATCTTTAACCCCTCAAAGCACCACGGCTCAGGTGCATGAAATATTAGTACCGAAGGAAGGAAATTACACAACATTGTTATAAAGAGGGAAGAATTGATTTTTTAAGCATATGTTTGTTGCAGCTTGAATGAGCACATCCTTAACAGGACTGTCTGCTAAAGCAGAGATTAATGTCGGACCGCAGAGCATTCATCACCGTTTTCTGTTCATAGCTGACACTGGCACAAATCAAAGACAAACTCATGAATGCAATACCTCCTCAGTTGTAAATCCACAGTGAAAACACTGCATCTCCGCTAAAAGCCATCATCGTGAGCTCTGTCCATTTCAGTTCTGCAAAAAGAGGAAGACCCTTCAGGCTAGGTAATGATTCATTCATGTCCCATCGTTTTTAGTATTTTTCCCCATTGGGATTTTCTCCTAGTTAATGATTTCTCGTTTATGGCCAGAAACCAGGCTGATTATGGATTCCAAGAGCCAGCCGCTACCAAGACTGGAATAGAATGCAAATCTAAAAGAGGAGACTATTTTGCAGACTTAAGTGGCCATCTAGGGGGTTATAATTTTACCGTTAGCGAGCCATTGATTGGGTTGGTTTGGTGTAAGGGCTTTCAAGTAATTATAATCATTGCAAAGCAGAGATATTCATTAGAGGTTGGCATGGTGAGGGATGGTGCTTCAGTGGCTAACTATTGTCTGTGCTCAGCTCCTGGCTGTTCACTGTTTTATCTATGCTGTTTTCTCTAACTGTCAGCATTTTCATTTTATTAATGTATTACATGAATTATTCCCATTTCTATAAATAGTTAATGTCATAACGTAAGATATACATATAGATATATACACACCTAAGGATATGTGTAGCATGACCCCGCTTTGCAAGAGTATTTTTTGACTATTACAATAATGTTTAATTGTGTGTAATTAAAAGATATTCACAGTCTCTCCCATAATAGTGACCTCCATAGTGCCCCACCCCCTTAACAGTGACTTCTACAGTACCCCATCCCCTTAAGTGACCTCCACAGCACCTCCCACCCTTATTGACATCCGAAGTGGCCCACCCACTTAACAGTGACCTCTACAGCACCCTACCATCTTAACAGGGAACTCCGTTCCCCTATAATTGACCTACACAATGGCACGCCCCTTTTACAGTGACCTCCACAGCACCCTGCCCCTTAACATTGACCTCCACAGGGCACTACTTCCTTAACAGTGAACCTCTACAGTGAGACACCCCCTTAACCGGGACCTACACAGCACCATGCTCCCTTAACAGTGACCTCCACAGGGCTCAGGCCCATTAAAATGTGGCCTCCATAGCACCTCACCACCTTAACAGTGACTTCCACAGCACCCCACCCCTTAACATTGACCTCCACAGTGGCCCGCCCACTTAACACTAACATGTACAGTGCCTCACCCTCTTAAAATATGATCTCCATAGCACCCTGCCACCCTTAACAGTGACTTCCACTACAGCTCACACCCTTTACAATGACTGCCCACAGCACCCCACCCCTTAATAGTGACTTCCACAGTGGCCCACCTTCTTAACTGTGATGTCAACAGAAGCCCGCCTCCTTAACTGTTACCTCCACAAGAGACGGCCCTATTAACAGTGACCTCCACAGCAGCATTCACAGTGGCCTTCCCCTTTAAAAGCGACCTCCACAGCAGTCTGCCCTTAACAGTGACCTCCAGAGGTTCACCCTCTTGACAATGAGATTCACAGTGGTCCGCCTCCGTAACAGTGATCTCCACAGCACCCCACACCCTTAACTGGGACCTTTACAGCACCCCACCCTCTTAACAGTGACCTCCACAGAGGAATGCCCCCTTAACAAGGACATTGACAGTGGCTCACCCTGTTAACAGTGACCCCCACAGCACCTTAACATTGACATCCACTGGATCTCGCCCCTTAACATTGACCTCTACAGTGGCCCACCCAGTGAGCTGTTATGGAAACCTGGTGTAAAACTGTGTGTATGTCAAGATTGAAGGACCTGCAAGCTTCTATTGGCCAATAACAGTCATATGACAGCGTGTATGGCAGTTAGCCATTCTATTCGCTAATACGGGTCATGAGATGGTACCATATTTGCATCAAGACTGGTACATCCTAGAGAGCTGAAACAGGGTCTAAAACCTTTCCGAACACTTGATGTACCTACAGACCAAATTTGGGGCAGATTGGTCCAGTTGTTTGGCTGTGCATAAAGAACAGACAGACAACAGACAGACGGACAGATCACGGACCCATTTGGAGCCCATGCATTGGCGACCGCAATTTGCAGTCCACAATGCATGGAATGGGCGGCAAACGTTCGTGTGCATGAGTCCTAAGTAGAAGAAGCCGAACCCTGGTTGGCTGAGCCTCAGCGCTCAGCGCTCTGCGCTCAGCTTTCTTCCTCCTCCAGGACATCATGCCGTCAGCATAGCACAAAGGCCAGTATCTGTGACTGGAGAGCTCAGCCTCAGGAGGACAGGAGGTACAAGGATATACATAATGCACATCACTAACTCCCCCTAACTTCCATACCCCCTCCAGTACTCTTGTCACCCCCTCAGTCTCCCATCACACAGTTTAGTGTCAAATACTATCTACATGATCTGTAGTCAGAGTTATCACTGGGTTATCTGTGGTATAGGTAAATGGTCTTTAAATAGTTAAAAGGTGGCAGCTGGTTAAAGTGTTGGACTGGGGTGCCTAGGGCCCACCAGTAAAATTTATTTGGGGGCCCACCATATGGATACATTCATTACCTGCTCACACAGAAGCAAGATGCTACCAGATTATTGATTATGGGGGTCCCTGCAGCAACTTAAGGGCTCTTGCAGACGAGTGGATGCACTCCGTGTTATCCGCAGCGAGAATGAGAGCCAAACTGCGCGGTGGAAATCAGAGGCACGAAGCAGTAACATGATAGATACTGCTCTGTGCCTCCCTGTGATTATTTTACTACAAAATCACTGTGACAACTTTATCTCACCGTGATTTTGTAGTAAAAGGGTCACAGGGAGGCACGGAGTAGTATCTATCATATTACTGCTTCGTGCCTCTGATGTCCACCATGCAGCTTGGCTCTCATTCTCGCTGCGGGTAACACAGAGTGCATCCGCTCGTCTGCAAGGGCCCTTAAGAAGGTAGGTCCAAGGGAAAGCGGATACTGGCTAGCTTCCCTCTATACCAGGGGTAGGCAACCTTTGACTCCCAGCTGTTGTGAAACTACAACTCCCAGCATGCATAGTTGCTCTTCTCTTCTAAGAACTTACATAGAAATGAATGGAGCATGCTGGGAATTGTAGTTTCACAACAGCTGGGAGCCGAAGGTTGCTGATGCCTGCTCTATACCTAGAAGTCATATCCGCTATCTGATCGTGTCTGTAATAAACTGGGGAGTTTCTTTAATAATCTATCAAGTTTTTTATAGGAACATAGGCTGGTTGAGATGCTGTACATCGAATATACACTCACCTAAAGAATTATTAGGAACACCATACTAGTACAGTGTTGGACCCCCTTTTGCCTTCAGAACTGCCTTAATTCTACGTGGCATTGATTCAACAAGGTGCTGATAGCATTCTTTAGAAATGTTGGCCCATATTGATAGGATAGCATCATGCAGTTGATGGAGATTTGAGGGATGCACATCCAGGGCACGAAGCTCCCGTTCCACCAGATCCCAAAGATGCTCTATTGCAGGCATCCTCAAACTGCGGCCTTCCAGCTGTTGCAAAACTACAACTCCCAGCATGCCCGAACAGCCTACAGGTATCAGCCTACAGCAGGGCATTGTGGGGGTTGTAGTTTTACAACAGCTGGAGAGCCGCAGTTTGAGGATGCCTGCTCTATTGGGTTGAGATCTGGTGACTGTGGGGGCCATTTTAGTACAGTGAACTCATTGTCATGTTCAAGAACCCAATTTGAAATGATTCGAGCTTTGTGACATGGTGCATTATCCTGCTGGAAGTAGCCATCAGAGGATGGGTACATGGTGGTCATGAAGGGATGGACATGGTCAGAAACAATGCTCAGGTAGCCCGGGCATTTAAACCATGCCTAATTGGCACTAAGGGGCCTAAAGTGTGCCCAGAAAACATCCCCCACACCATTACACCACCACCACCAGCCTGCACAGTGGTAACAAGGCATGATGGATACATGTTCTCATTCTGTTTACGCCAAATTCGGACTCTACCATTTGAATGTCTCAACAGAAATCGAGACTCATCAGACCAGGCAACATTTTTCCAGTCTTCAACAGTCCAATTTTGGTGAGCTCATGCAAATTGTAGCCTCTTTTTCCTAATTGTAGTGGAGATAAGTGGTACCCTGTGGGGTCTTCTGCTGTTGTAGCCCATCCGCCTCAAGGTTGTGCGTGTTGTGGCTTCACAAATGCTTTGCTGCATACCTCGGTTGTAACGAATGGTTATTTCAGTCAATGTTGCTCTTCTATCAGCTTGAATCAGTCGGCCCATTCTCCTCTGACCTCTAGCATCAACAAGGCATTTTCGCTCACAGGACTGCCTCATACTGGATGTTTTTCCCTTTTGACACCGTTCTTTGTAAACCCTAGAAATGGTTGTGCGTGAAAATCCCAGTAACTCAGCAGATTGTGAAATAATCAGATCAGCCCGTCTGGCACCAACAACTATGCCACGCTCAAAATTGCTTAAATCACCTTTCTTTCCCATTCTGACATTCAGTTTGCAGTTCAGGAGATTGTCTTGACCAGGACCACACCCCTAAATGCATTGAAGCAACTGCCATGTGATTGGTTGACTAGATAATTGCATTAATGAAAAATAGAACAGGTGTTCCTAATAATTCTTTAGGTGAATGTATGTATGTAGTGCAGTAAGTCTACTGTGTTATGTGCCACTTGTGCAGTGGTGGTAGACTAGGGGCCCACCAGGGGATTCATCTGTACCCCTGAGGGCCAGTCCAACACATGTGCAATCCTAGATACAGTACATGATTGAGCCGGTAGCAATACCATGTACATTAAATGCAAGAACCTTAATCATTGAACTATAGAGCTCCATGTTAAACTATTGTTGGGGAAACCTCAAAGAAATTTGTCATGTATCATGTGTTCATATACAGCAGAAATATTAATTTATATTTTGTATAGTAATTGTAAAAAAAAAAATGTATGTATATACATATAATGTATATATGTATATATATATATTATTGATACATCTGATATATATGAATGCGGGTACGTCCTGTGTCCTTAAGAGGTTAAAGATCCGACATGCGTCGTACATTTACGGCAGATGTCGTAAAGAGGTTAATGATCACATGACCAAATGTTTATAGGACAGAGCTTTCTTTCTGGACAGATTGCTGGAGCTTGTGGAGGAACTTTGGAAGGGAGCGGTTGTGTATGCCTGAAAGCGGCCGGGTAAAGGAGGGTCTAGTGGTGTGCTGTGCAGTCCTTGGGTCCATGATGTATCACAACCTGCTCCATTGCTGTAGCTTTTTGTAAGGGAAGAGAACTCATTACTGTGATAGGAGGAAGCACGTGGCATATTCTGTGGCCATGAGGGTGCAGATCCATGGGAGCTTTATGGGGTGTAAATCTGTGAGAAAGGGCCGGAATCGACAGAATGTGACTGTATTGTTAGTACAGTATTTCAAGATTTGGGGCCCTAGTTTTGATTTTGCCAACTGCCACATTTTGTCTAAAACTGGCCCTGATTACAGGGACCAGATTTACCAACTCCTGAGCTGAAGAGACTCTATTGACTATAATCGGATCTGATCAGGATGTTGCTCTTTTAGTGAACAAAAAAGTCTTGATTGCAGCTCAAATAAAGCAAAGGAAAGCTAAATCCTATATTACCAATCTTAAGGGCCCGAACGGTGTTAACTATCACAAAACTGAGGATATTGCACGGGAGTTCAGTGCATTCTATAAGGAATTATATAACCTAGGTAATTCGCACCCTTCTTTAGATAGACCGAAATCCGACTTATTATCGGAATTCCTAGCCTCTCTAACCCTCCCACAAATAACCGACGCGCAAGCCCATAAACTATGCTCTCCCATAACCCCAACCGAGATTAAGGAGGCTATCACGTCCTCTCCCAAAAATAAAAGTCCAGGTCCAGACGGCCTAACCACATTTTATTACCTCTCCTGCCTAGATACCCTCTCACCTTACTTGACTAGACTCTACAGTTCTGCTTTGGCAGGAGTTCCCTTTCATGGACAGACTCTGATGGCCCAAATTACGGTCATACACAAAGAAGGGAAAGACCCTAGCTTATGTGGCAACTACCGCCCTATATCTCTTCTCAACTTTGACCTTAAAACTTTCGCTAAAATCATTGCTCGTAGGCTCCAGGATCTCCTCCCATCTTTAATTGACCCAGACCAGGTCGGCTTTGTGATGGGCAGAGAAGGTAAAGATAATATCTACAGAGTATTACAATTGATTTCCCACGCCCAACACTCGAAATTCCCCCTTCTGCTCCTTAGCACTGACGCCGAGAAGGCATTTGATAGGGTGGATTGGGGTTTCCTAAATGCCGCTCTACATGCTTTTGGAATCCCCACCTCCTTCATACGTGCTATATTCACCATGTATGAACGCCCTACAGCTAGGATCCTGATCAATGGGGTTTTGTCACCGGTGTTCCCTATCTCCAATGGCACCAGGCAGGGATGCCCACTATCCCGCTCTTGTTTGTGTTAACGATGGAAACACTTTTGCAGAAACTGAGACAAGATCCTGGCTTATCAGGAATATCTTGTGGAGGTAGGGAGCACAAGGTGGCAGCATACGCTGACGATCTCCTGCTGCTAATCTCTAACCCGACCAATGCCTTACCGGCCATTGCTAACATTTTTGACACATTTGGTGTCATTTCAAACTTTAAAGTAAACATGAGCAAATCGCAAGCCCTTAATATATCCCTCCCTGCTTCAGTAGCAACACGTCTTGCGGCAGACTCGCCCTTTGACTGGACGCAACCCCACATCAAATTCCTCGGGATAAAAATCTCTTCCAACGCACGAGCCCTATATAAAAACAATTTCGTCCCTCTCCTGACAGATATTTCCAATATCCTAGATAGCTGGCCTACACCCTATATCTCATGGTTCGGACGGAAAAATATTGCGAAGTGTCTCATTTGGCCCAAAGTGACCTACTTACTCCAGGCCCTTCCAATCCACATCCCTGGGACCTTTTTACACAACTAAATAGGATTTTCTCTAAGTATATTTGGAATGGGAGGAAGCCGAGAATTAAATACTCGATTCTCCAACTGCCCCGGAAATATGGGGGTATTGACATGCCGACACCCCGCCTCTTTATACAGGCGGTCCACTTAAATAGAATCCTGGATTGGGTTCGTAAACCCGCCCATAAGCTATGGGTACCCATTGAAGAGGATATCCTCCTATACCCGCTGAGACAACTGATCTTTTCCTCCCCTACTACTCTTACAAAACTTAAAATCTCTAACGCGCTCATACATGAAACTTGTGCAATTTGGAACGACAATACCCTGCGCACCAGATGCGCTCCATTCCCTCTCCTCTGTGGCAAATCAGAGACCTGCTCTATACTACTGACCCTGTTACCAATGCCTCGATTCCCAAAGACCTATTGTCTAATAGCACCTTTGTGGACGCCATCATCAGTGATGGCATCGTACCTTCTCAAGATGTCCTGTCTAATCTGCTAAAATGCTCTTCTCTACCTCCGTTGCTTTACAATAAGATAGCGTGTTCCCTCAAGACGCAGTTCAAAAACATGGATCCCCACCGGGACTTGACTCCCTTTGAATCCTCATTAGCCCAACTAAAACCCCCGAGAAAGGTTATTTCAAATTATTGCAAAATGTTAATAACCCCTACGATGCCGGTTACACACTCTTTTATAAAGGCATGGGAAGAGGATCTCTCTAGGAAATTTTCGGACACTGAAATCCGATCTCTTCTCGAAATGCCGAAACGCACGTCACGCTGCGTGAGAATGCAAGAAAGCGGCTACAAGATTTTAACTAGGTGGCACATGACGCCAGTACTTTTACACAAATTTAACCCAGGATATGACCCCACTTGCTGGAGATGCGGTCTTCATCCAGGTACTTATTACCATATGTGGTGGACGTGTCCACGCATTACGCCATACTGGGCGAATATCATAGCTCAGATAAATATCATAACTAAAGCACACTTGCCCACAACCCCCGAGACATGCCTATTTCTTCTATTTCCGGTTAACCTGTCCAAAAATACAACAAAACTACTGAGACATCTTTTAGCCGCTGCACGCATCCTCATACCCACTCTGTGGAAAGCAGCACATCCACCCGCGTTCACCCAGTGGGTAGACAAAGTTGACTCATTATACCGCTTAGAGGAACTTGCCAACTGGGAAACAAAAACACATTGCACTTTTGAACAGAATTGGGCCCCCTGGGCGACATTTCGCCATTTCAACAAGTGATTTTACTGCATGCAAGGCGTAGGTTCTGGCTCCCCCCCTCCCTCCTCCCTCTTTTACCCTTCCCTCCTTTCGTGTCTGTCTCCCCCCATTTTTACCGTTTCATATTGTATTCTTTATTGTGTATTGTGAGGAGATCTGTTACCTGGGCTCTCTAGACTACAGTCCATCGTAATGTTCTGTTATCCTCTTGACTGCTCAACAGATGACTTATTGCTGATCTCCTTCTCGCGATGTTAATTCTATGCTATAATGTGCACATGTGTATTACCATACTGTATTGAAACTGTTTCTTTATTATAAAATAATAAAAAGAAATTTGAAAAGAAAAAAGTCTTGATTGCAGGAATGACAGAATCAGTGACAGTGGCCTGAACTCAGATGTGAATGTATGGGCCCCCCAGAGCAGTTAGCTTATGGGACACATGGGGGCAATGACACTAATGTTAGGGTATATATTCTTGTAGTTCTGTTCTGTTTCTCCCCCCTCCCCCCCTTTTTGTTTCCCGCTCTTTATTTGACAAGATGTTTACTTCAGAAATGATGTACTTCAATCAGCTGGTTTATTCCGGTTTACCTGAGTGAAGGACAAGATAACAGCTGATTGGTGGATCCATTGCTGAGGGAGATTTCTGAGCTCCTGGTTGGTGGTTGTTCCTGCTGCGTCTGGGCGTCTGGGCCATTGTTAAGAAGACCGAATCGTCGCTGTGTCACTCTATTTTGCTGAGTGGATTTAGGTCATTATGGGAGTTTACAGTGGGTTATTGATTAATAAATTTTATGGTTTTAATTATTTATTAAATAATATTATTTATTAGTATACCCTTAATAAAGCATTGCGGCCATTTTATTCCACATTGCTGCGTCTGTCGTTATTCATTAGTTGGTAAGATTTTATTACAAATTGTGTAATTTGCATCCATGGATAGTATTACATCAAAGTATACCGTCAGCTGCATGTTTAACACACAAATACAGAGCAAGAACCAAGATCACTTCTTACATACAGCACCAGAAACAAGCCTGTATGTCAAACGCAGCAACAGAACCACGTTCACTGCATGAATACAGCACCAGAACCAAGCCTATAAGCCAAACACCGCACCAGAAATAAGTTCACTGCATGAATACATGTGTTGAGTGTGAATATTCAAACAGCAATTTTTTTTTGCGAATATCGGCACTTCGCTAATTCGCGAATATTTTGAATATAGCGCTATAAATTCGCTATTTCGAATATTGTTTTTTTTATTTTTTTATTGTTATATTTTTTTCTTTCCCACTTCCCAAAAGTATTTCTTACCTGTCCTGAGGATTCCTCGCTTCCTGGCTGCTCCAGTCAGTGCCCGTTGCCGCTTCTGCCGACTTCCGTGTTGATGGTCAGGTCAAGTCACAATAACGAATAGAGTGCTATATCTCTGTATAGTGCATTATAGAAGTTGGATTCGCAATGCGATTAATAATTGTAAGTACAACTTTTAGTCAACTCACCCTATCGGTTGTAATAGAATTAAGTTTAATTCGTACGCGAATACAACTTAGAACTTTGCCTGCCTGTACAATCCACTTTACTGTTATATTTGCTATCGCGATAATACGTCATTTAAATAATCATGTGCGTGCGTCTGTACGTGTGTGCCTTTGGATCGCAATTCGCAAATAGAGTGGAGACTGGAAGAGACACATTCGAGAGAAATTTTTCAAATAACTTCAGAAATGGCAAAAAGTTATTTCAAGCCAGAAGAGCTGGAATTCTTGATCACTGTAAGTAATTATAACTAACAAGAATGTCATACAGGGATGTGATTTCTAATTATTTATATTAGCCATAATAGCAACAAGGCTGCGGCCTTCACTGAACTCCTAACTGCCATACAGGTCAAAGTGACTGTCAAAGGGGCGGCCACTGTCAAAGTCACTGTTAAAGGGGCGGCCACTGTCAAAGTCACTGTTAAAGGGCAGCCACTGTTCAAGTCACTGTTAAGGGGCGACCACTGTCAAATTGACTGTTAAAGGACGGCCACTGTTCAAGTCACTGTTAAGGGGCGACCACTGTCAAATTGACTGTTAAAGGGGCAGCCACTGTCAAAGTGACTGTTAAAGGGGCGGCCACTGTCAAAGTCACTGTTAAGGGGCGGCCACTGTTAAAGTCACTGTTAAGGGGCGGCCACTGTCAAAGTCACTGTTAAAGAGCAGCCACTGTCAAAGTCACTGTTGTTCTGCTTCGCGCTATTGACTGTTGTATAACGCTAGTCAGACAGCTTAACAATAATTCAGAAGTCAAGAAACGTGAGACATCAAATCTGTATGTATTCTTCTTTCTGAATAACTTTGTAAAACTACAACATAAACATAATCAAAACATACATGTCAGTACATTAAACATAGTGTAACAGCTTCCTACCATCAATGAAAGAACTTACGGACAATTCCACCATAAAGTCCTGAGATACTTCAGAGCACCACTGTGTGCTGCTTGCTGGTCCAGGCTCACTCATGAAATGGAGGACAAGAAGTTCCAGGTTGAAGGTCACTGTCTCTCATAAGAATATTACAACTTCCTGTTAAGGCTGATCTAAACTTTGTAGGCAATATTAATTCGGACCACTAGATGGCAGCAACATCAAACACATTAATACAGTAATTATAGACATTGCAAAACAATATGAGCAGCACACCCCCTGCCTGACATAATTTATTATGTCACTACCTATATAATTACTGCATTGCATTAAGAACACATAAACCTGAGAAATAATCCTGGGACTAGAACAATAATGTCAGTTACAGGCCTAAGATACATTTTGGAAGTCCCATTTCTTACAACCTTGACCTCCACTTTTCTAACTTTGCCATCTCTACTTGGTAGTGCATTGACAACAAGTCCTATGGGCCATTCATTCCTGCCTTCTTGGCCGTCCTTTAACAGAACAACCTGACCCACTTTTTCATTCGGGCGATCTTCAGTCCACTTTCTACGGCGCTGCAAGGCTGACAGATACTCTCTCTTCCATCTTTTCCAAAAAGTGTCAGCCAAACATTGCACTTGCTTCCATTGCTTAGCATGAACTTGATGGGTACTCAGATTTACAGGTGGAGCAGACAAAGGGTTTACCTTTTGAGTTAACAACATTGCTGGAGTAAGAACCATAGGTGTATCTGGATCTGAGGATACAGGAACTAAAGGTCTTGCATTCATAATGGCTGTAACCTCTGCCATAAAGGTACTTAAAGTCTCATGGGTCAAATAAGCAGGTTTAGTTTGTAGCAACCTTGCATCCAAGATCCGTCTGGCTATACCTATAAGTCTTTCCCAGACACCACCCATGTGTGAGGAGTGTGGAGGATTAAAGGCCCAAATACATCCTCTATCTTGGAGAAAGCCTTGTAATTTTGAGTCGCTGGCACAAATGTTAAGTTCCTTGCAGGCTCCCACAAAGTTTGTTCCTCTGTCAGAACGGAGAAGTTTTGCTGGACCATGAATTGAGAAGAATCTCCTCAAAGCATTAATAAAGCTTGATGTTGACATGGCTTCAAGTAGCTCTATGTGTACAGCTCGGGTGGACAGACAAGTGAAAAGGACTGCCCATCGTTTGCTATCCGCGCTGCCTCCCCTAGTGCGACGGGTTAAGACTGACCATGGACCAAACACATCTAAGCCCACATTGGTGAAAGGTGGTCCAACAACTACTCTGTCCGCTGGTAGCTCTGCCATCTTTTGGCTTTGTAATCTCCCTCGCAGCTTTCGACAGGTGACACATTTGTGTATAACCACTGACACTAACCGTTTACCACCAAGAATCCAGAAACCAGCGGATCTAACTGCACCCTCTGTGATGTGTCGACCTTGGTGAACAACTTGTTCATGACAGTATCTAACAAGCAGTAGTGATGAGCGGCAGGTGCCATATTCGATTTCGACGAAATTCGCGAATATTCGAATGAATATTCGTTTCATATTCGTCGAAATCGAATATTCGTCATTTTTTCTAGTTATCGCGATTAACATGCGATTTAAATAATCGCATATTGCGATTTGTACTTAAGGCTACTTTCCTATTGGTTTCATATCTAGAATTAGCGAGGATGACGAATATGACGAATGTATTAGTCTATTCCTCAAAACGAAGATAGCAGTATTCTACATCTTCGTTTTAGCAACCTATTCGTCAACCTCGCTAATTCTAGCAATCAAATAGGAAGGTTGACTATAGAGACAGCTGTGTTAAATTAGCTATGCGATTTTTTTTTTTTTAAATAAATAGAATACTTATAATAATTTTATCAAGTAATATAATTATTGTATTAAAAAAAAAAATCGCATAGCAATTTAACACAGCTGTCTGTAAGTCAACCTTCCTATTTGATTGCTAGAATTAGCGAATAGTGAAGTTGACGATGACGAGACGAATAGGTAGCTAAAGCGAAGATGTAGAATACTTCGTTATCTTCGTTTTGAGGAATATGACGAATACATTCGTCATATTCAGCTATTCGCTAATTCTACCAAGCCAACCATAACTTCCGTGCTCATGGAGCGTCCCCATCACCATGGGAACGTCTCCATATACTAAAATGTACTGTCGGATTTGAGGAATTACGTTGAAATCGCAATGCGATTAATTCAAGTTATATTAATCGCATTGCGATTTCAACTTAGAGCTGGGTTTATAATGGGTCAGCTTGCTAGAATTAACGAAGTTAACGAACGAATATGGAATATAGCAGCACTGCTAAGTTGAATTCACAAGCGATTAATTTAACTTAAAGTATTCGCATTGCGATTTCAACTTAGCACTGCTAGTGCATAGCTATACTCCATATTCGTTAATTCTAGCCTATGTAAGATAGCAGTGCTAAGTTGTAATCGCAATGCGATTAATATAACTTGCATTAATCGCATTGCGATTTCAACGTAATTCCTCAAATCCGACAGTACATTTTAGTATATGGAGATTCTCCCATGGATGGGGACGCTCCACATGAGCACGGAAGTCGGCAGAAGCGGCAACGGGCACTGACTAGAGCAGCCAGGAAGCCAGGAATCCTCAGGACAGGTAAGAACTACTTTTGGGAAGTAGGAAAGAAAAAAATATAACTAAAAAAAAAAAAACGAATATTCGAAATAGCGAATTTATAGCGCTATATTCGAAATATTCGCGAATTAGGGAAGTGCCGATATTCGCTAAAAAAATTCGCTTTTCGAATATTCGCGCTCAACACTAACAAACAGTGTGGCGATGTAGTTATCATGGGGTATAATGACAGTTTCTCTTCTTCAGAAAGTTCAGCAACGGACAAACGTCTACCTACTTTTAACAACCCATTCTTGTCCACAAAGGGGCTAAGTTTCCTAAGACGGCTATGCTTTGGGAGGGGCTGTTGTTTTGTGATGCAGTCAATCTCTTTCTGGAAATGTTTGCTTTGAACGGAAGAAATTATAACAGATTGTGCCTGTGAGAGCTCTTCCAGACTGACCCGTTCATGGAAACTTTCCCACCTTCTGACCTGATCGTTATTATTTTCTCTTCTGAAGGTTTTAGCAACGTGGATAAGTCTGGCTAAGGTCTTAACTAGAATCTTCCAGGAAGAAAATCTCTCAAAGCAATGTGAGTGAAGTGTGGCTTCAGAAGCTTTGGTACTGAAACTTGTAATTTCGATCTAATTTCAGGGTCAGCTTCAGGCTCTATGAGAGGATAAGAACTGGCAGTGTCTATGTCCTCACAGTGTGGTTGGTACAGAAAGGATGGTCCTAAGAACCATATAGAGTTCTGAAGGCATGCTGCTTGAGTAGGTCTAGTGGCATAATCTGCAGGGTTTTGCTCTGTGGATACATAGAACCACTGATCTGGGTGTGTAGATTGCCTGATTCTGTTAATCCTGTTTGAGACATACAGGTAGAATCTCCTTGTGGTATTGCAAATGTACCCTAGGACAGTCTTGCTATCAGTGAAGAATTTCACAGCATCAAAGTCAGTGTCTAGTTCATCTGTAATTAACTCTGACATCTCTACTGCAAGTACAGCAGCACACAACTCTAAACGAGGAATAGTATGGGCTGGTTTAGGGCTTAATTTGGACTTTCCATAATGAATCCAACATGGCACATGTTTTCTGCATCAATTACTTTCAAGTAAGCTACTGCACCTATCGCTGTGGTGGAGGCGTCTGAGAAAATGCACAGTTCTTTCCTGCAGGCCAAAGATAGAGAGACGGAAACATAGCATCTGTCTATCTTTAGGTGCTCTAACGCTAGCAAGGATTCTGTCCATTGAACCCACTCACTCAGTCTTTCTTGAGGAAGCAATGCATCCCATTCACTTTTCCCAGAAGACAGTTCACGAACTAAGGCCTTACCTCTTATTGTCACAGGAGATACAAACCCTAGGGGATCATAGAGGCTATTTACGGTGGATAGAATTCCTCTACGTGTAAAGGGCTTTTCCTCTGAGGAAACTTGGAAAACAAAACTGTCTGTATCTAGATCCCAACTTCTCTGCAGGGGAAGGGTGTCTGTACCTAGGCAAAGATCTTTAAGGTCCTTAGCTCTGTCTGTCACAAGGAAAGCTTCCATGACCTTTTGGCTGTTGGAAGCGATTTTATGAAGACGCAGATTAGATTCTGCTAGCATCTGCTTTGCTTTACTGAGGATGGAAATTGCGTCTTCAGGAGTGCTAGCAGAAGCGAGTCCATCATCTACATAGAAATGCATCAATACAAAGTGTTTGGCGTCTTGTCCATAGCACTCTGCATATTTCTGGGCTGCCTTTTGCATGCAGTATATAGCGACAGCAGGAGAGGGCCTGTTGCCAAATACATGCACCTTCATTCTATACTCGATAATTTCCTTGTCTATGTCATTGTCTTTGTACCAGAGAAAGCGTAAAAAGTCTCTATGGTCTTCTCTGACGAGAAAGCAATAAAACATTTGCTGCACATCTGCTGTGAAGGCAATGGGCTCTTTTCTGAAGCGCATAAGGACACCTAGCAAGGTGTTGTTTAGGTCAGGGCCACTTAACAGTACGTCATTTAAGGAAACTCCTTCATACACTGTCAAAGTCATTGTTAAGGGGGCGGCCACTGTTCAAGTGACTGTTAAAGGGGCGACCACTGTCAAAGTGACTGTTAAAGGGGCGGCCACTGTTCAAGTCACTGTTAAGGAGCGGCCACTGTTCAAGTCACTGTTAAAGGGGCGGCCACTGTTCAAGTCACTGTTAAGGGGGCGGCCACTGTTCAAGTCACTGTTTAAGGGGCGGCCATTGTTAAAAGTCACTGTTAAAGGGGCGGGCACTGTGGAGTTTAGTTCTTATATTTGCTTTGAATATAATTTTTTATTTTACTTTCATATAGTCCCATAGGGAACTATATAAATATCTACTCTTTTAGCGTTTCAATATAAATTTTTATTTTGGATGGTTGAGATGACTGTAATTACTAATAATTGTATTTTACAACTTTGGGATTACATCCTATAATTGTTATCTTGCAGCAGACGTTGCAGAAGGGATATGACCTGACCCGCTCCCAGGCAGAGAAGCAGGCTAGGGTACCATCTGTGGCATCAACCTGGCAGCAAGCATGCCAAGGATGCCATTTTAAAGAAATGGTCCGACCTTAAATGCTATAATATGGTTCGGATCACTGAGGTCAGAGACAAATTTTGTCCAGGTACGATGCTTACATTAATTTTTATCACGCACCTATTGTTATTTATGTGTTTAGTTATATTTTTGGAAAATTTGATCAGTACTGATGCTCCTCTTCCGAAAGTACGCGCTAAGCGTTAAAAAAAGAGGGTGGTGGTGGAAGAGGAGGAGATGCCAGAGGATGAGGACATTGAGGAGCAGGAACAGGCAGGACCATCAGGGCATCAGGCCTATAGCCCACCTGATGCAGATGAGGTCGAGGAGGATGATGAGGAGGAAGAAGACAAGGTGGTGAACACCCCCCACCAGGAGGGTAAATATATGCTGTTGATGTTTTAATTTATTCATTGTCCCCACAGACACACAGATGTCAGTTTAGTATTGACTAGAGTTGAGCGAACACCTGGATGTTCGGGTTTGAGAAGTTCAGCCGAACTTTCCGAAAATGTTCGGGTTCGGGATCCGAACTCGACACAAACTTAATCCCGAACCCGAACCCCATTGAAGTCAATGGGGACCCGAACTTTTGGGCACTAAAAAGGCTGTAAAATAGACCAGGAAAGGGCTAGAGGGCTGCAAAAGGCAGCAAAATGTAGGTAAATCCCCTGCAAACAAATGTGGATAGGGATATGAATTAAAATAACATAAAATAAAAAAAAATTAAGCAATATCAATTGGAGAGAGGTCCCATAGCAGAGAATCAGGCTTCAAGTCACCCACCAATGAAGTAGGCCACTTTAATTTATTTAGGCCCCAGCACCCAGACAGAGGTCGCATAGCAGAGAATCAGGCATCTTGTAACCCACCAATGGAGAAGGCCACTTTTCGATAATTAGGCCCCTGGCACCAAGACGGAGGAGAGAGGTCGCATAGCAGAGAATCAGGCATCATGTCACCCACCAATGGAACAGGCCACTTTCAGATAATTAGGCCCCTGGCACCTAGACGGAGGAGAGGTTCATTCAACTTTTGGTTGCACCGCAATATAATTGTAAAATAAAAAAAGAGGATTCAATAAAGAAGTGCCCCGAAGTACAAGAATATATGATTGAGGGGGATGCAGTTATAAATGTCTATTCTGCACAAGGGATGGACAGGTCCTGTGGGATCCATGCCTGGTTCATTTTTATGAATGTAAGCTTGTCCACGCTGGCTGTGGACAAGCAGCTGCGTTTGTCAGTAATGACGCCCCCTGCCGTGATGAATACACGTTCAGACAAATTGCTGGCCGCCGGGCAGGCCGGCACCTCCAAGGCATAAAAGGCTAGCTCTGGCCACATGGACAATTTAGAAACCCAGAAGTTGAATGGGGCCGAACCATCAGTCAGTACGTGGGGGGGTGTGCACACGTACTGTTCAACCATGTTAGAGAAATGCTGCCTACTACTAACACGTTCCGCATCAGGTGGTGGTGCAGTTAGCTGTGGCGTGGTGACAAAACTTTTCCACATTTCTGCCATGCTAACCCTGCCCTCAGAGGAGTTGGCCATGACACAGCTGCGTTGGCGACCTCTTGCTCCTCCTCTGCCTTCACCTTGGGCTTCCAATTGCTCCCCTGTGACATTTGGGAATGCTCTCAGGAGCGCGTCTACCAGCATGGGCTTGGACTCGCGCATCTTCCTATCACGCTCTAGTGCAGGAAGTAAGGTGGGCACATTGTCTTTGTACCGGGGATCCAGCAGGGTGGCAACCCAGTAGTCCGCACACCTTAAAATGGGGGCAACTGTCTGTTGTTAGGTGGACCTTGCCACAGATGGCGTTGCGCAGTGCACACTTGATTTCATCGGATACTTGGTTGTGCAGGGAAGGCATGGCTCTCTTGGAGAAGTAGTGGTGGCTTGGAACAACATACTGTGGGACAGCCATCGCCATCAGCTCTTTGAAGTTGTCTGCGTCCACCAGCCTGAATGACAGGTTCGAGGGTGGCTAAGTGGGAATTTACTCTTTCTCTCCAAGGTTTGTGAGATGGAGAGCTGAACGCTGCCGTCTGACATGGTGGAGATGCTTGTGACACAGGGGGTGGTGTCAGTGGCACATCCTCTGTTTGGTGGGCGGCAGGTGCCAACATTCCTCCCGAGGCAGAGGAAGAGGCCGAGGCAGCAGCAGAAGAGGGAGCGGGGGGAGCCAGAGTGATTTGCTTGTTTTTAAGGTGTTTACTCCACTGCAGTTCATGCTTTGCATGGAGATGCCTGGTCATGCAGGTTGTGCTAAGGTTCAGAACCTTAATGCCTCGCTTCAGGCTCTGATGGCACAACGTGCAAACCACTCAGGTCTTGTCGTCAGCACATTGTTTAAAGAAGTGCCATGCCAGGGAACTCCTTGAAGCTGCCTTTGGGGTGCTCGGTCCCTGGTGGCGGTGTCCAGTAGCAGGCGAACTCTCTTGGCGGCGGCTGTTCTGCTTTTGCCCCCTACTCCCTCTTTTGCTACGCTGTTGGCTCGGTCTCACCACTGCCTCTTCAATTGAACTATGAAAGTCAGTGGAACGACCTTTATTCCATGTGGGGTCTAGGACCTCATCGTCCCCTGCATCGTCTTCCACACAGTCTTCCTCCCTGACCTCCTGTTCGGTCTGCACACTGCAAAAATACGCAGCAGTTGGCACCTGTGTTTCGTCATCATCAGAGACGTGCGGACTCCGATGAGGTGGTATTCCCATGTCCTCATCATCAGGAAACATAAGTGGTTGTGCATCAGTGCATTCTATGTCTTCCACCACTGGGGAAGGGCTTTGATGATTCCCTTGGGAAACCCTGCCAGCAGAGTCTTCAAACAGCATAAGAGACTGCTGCATAACTTGAGGCTCTGACAGTTTCCATGATATGCATGGGGCTGATGTGACAGACTGATGGGCTTGGTTTTCAGGCGCCACCTGTGTGCTTTCTGCAGAAGACTGGGTGGGAGATAATGTTGTGAACGTGCTGGATCCACTGTCGGCCACCCAATTGACTAGCGCCTGTACTTGCTCAGGCCTTACCATCCTTAGAACGGCATTGGGCCCCACCAAATATCGCTGTAAATTCTGACGGGTATTGGAACCTGAGGTACTTGGTTCATTAGGACATGTGGCTGTGGCAGAATTGCCACGTCCTCTCCCAGCACCAGAGGGTCCACTAACACCACCACGAGCGCGTCCGCGTCCCTTACTAGATGTTTTCCTCATTGTTACCGTTCACCAAGCACCACAATAAGAAATATAAATATTTGTCCCAATTTATTGATGTCAAATTCAGGGATTTTTTTACAGGTATCTAACACTAAATATCAATTGTAGGCCTAGCATTTAGGCCCTGGGTGAAAGGTATCCTTTTATGGACAGATTTACACTTGGAGATGCACAGTAGCGTGTGAAAAAATATGTAGGATTATGCCTTCAGCAATTGTATTTTAACACTTTGGGTAATATACCCTTTAACAGACAGAAATACACTTGGAGATGCACGGTAGCGTGTGAAGTTATTGAGGATGACCCTCTTAGCACTTGTGTATACACCTTGAGTGTTATATACCCTTTTACGGACAGAAATACACTATTAGATGCACAATAGTGCGTGCAGATTTACAGGATTATGCTTTCACTAATTGTAATGTAACACTTTATGTAATATACCCTTTTACGGAAAGAAATATACTTGGAGATGCACGCTGAGTGTAATATACCCTTTTACGGATAGATTAACACTTGGCCTGCAACAGCTGGAATACCAGATTCAGGGTATTGCTATATGCTATATAGAACAAAATCTATCCTTTGACGGATACTATTAAACTTGTCCAGTCACAGCTGGAACACCAGATTTACTGTATTTCTATTGTGGCAACTGAATTTCACCGCAGAAAATAATAAATCCTTTGACGGACACTATTAAACTTGGCCAGCCACTGCTGGGACACCAGATTTACGGTATTGCTATTTTGGCAATTAAATTTTACCCCAGAAAAAAATATACCCTTGTTCGGACAGATTTAAACTAGGCCTGCAACAGCTGGAAAAACAGATTTACTGTATTTCTATTTTTGCAACTGAATTTCAGCGCAGAAAATAATAAATCCTTTGCCATACACTATTAACCTTGGCCAGCCAGAGCTGAAACCACTGATTTATGGTATTGCTATTTGGGCAATTGAATTTCACCCCAGAAAAAAATATATCCTTGCCGAACACTATTAAACTTGTCCAGCCACAGCTGGAACACGAGATTTACTGTATTTCTATTTTTGCTACTGACTTTCACCCCAGAAAATAATATATCCTATGACGGACACTATGAAACTTGTCCAGTCACAGCTGGAACACCAGATTTACGGTATTGCTATTTTGGCAATTGAATTTCACCCCAGAAAATTATCTATCCTTTGAAGGACACTATTAAACTTTGTCAGCCGCTGCTGGGACACCAGATTCAGGGGATTGCTATTTTGGCAATTGAATTTCACCACAGAAAAAAATCTATCCTTTGCCAGAGAGCAGACAGTATTACACTTGGCTAGCCACAGCTGGAACACCAGATTTAGGGGATTGCTATTTTGGCAATTGCATTTTTTAGATAAATATTAATCTGTGCAGCTTCAAGGAGTTCCATGGCTGTTACTTGGAAACAGGGTAATAGACATGGCGCCCCTTATGGTCGGACCACTTATTCACTATGACTATTTTCTTGTGCCGGTGGTCATGTGTGTGCAACAATTCAAACCGAATACTGCGGACTGTGGCGCTCTTAGCAGCACGCGTGACGGGACCAGCTCAGATCATAGACCTTGTCCAACATGCATACATGTAATCCAAAACTTTTAAAATTCACGTTTTAGTAATTAATGTGATCATGTCACCAAAATTAAAAAAAAAATGATGGGTATAAATGGAAAATATTTGATTTTAGTTTAACATTACTTTGTAAACTACGTAATTTTCCATGGGAGTTTTGCCATGGATCCCCCTCCGGCATGCCGCAGTCCAGGTGTTAGTCCCCTTGAAACAACTTTGTCATCACTATTGTGGCCAGAAAGTTTCCCTGTGGGTTTTAAAATTCGCCTGTATTTTGAAGTCTATGGCGGTTCGCCCTGTTCGCCAGTTCGCGAACACTTGCGTGTTTGCGACATCTCTACTGATGGTGCGTCCCCATCACCACGGGAACGCCTCCATACTAGAATGTACTGTCGGATGTGAGAATTAAGTTGAAATCGCATTGCGATCAATATAACTTGAAGTAATCGCATTGCGTTCTCAACTTAAAGCTAATGGGTTTAATGGGTCAGCTTCCTAGTGCTAAGTTGAAATCGCAATGCGATGACTTCAAGTTGTATTAATCGCATTGCGATTTCAACTTAGCACTCCTATATTCCATATTCGTTAACTTCGTTAATTCTAGCAAGCTGACCCATTAGAAACCCAGCTCTAAGTTGAAATCGCAATGCGATTAATATAACTTGAAGTCATCACATTGCGATTTCAACTTAAACCTGGTTTACTATGGTTGGCTTGGTAGAATTAGCGAAGATGACGAATGTATTCGTCATATTCCTCAAAACGAAGATAACAAAGTATTCTCCATCTTCGTTTTTGCTCCATATTCGTCAACTTCGATAATTCTAGCAATCAAATAGGAAGGTTGACTATAGAGACAGCTGTGTTTAATTCGCTATGCGATTATATTACTTTGCTTTTTTTTTTTTTTAATAAATAGAATAATTATAGTACTTGATAATTATTAAAATTATTCTATTTATTAAAAAAAATAATAATATAATCGCATAGCGAATTAAACACAGCTGTCTCTATAGTCAACTTTCCTATTTGATTGCTAGAATTAGCGAAGTTGACGAATAGGTAGCTAAAACGAAGATGGAGAATACTTCGTTATCTTCGTTTTGAGGAATATGACGAATACATTCGTCATATTTGTCATCTTCGCTAATTCTAGATATCAAACCAATAGGAAAGTAGCCTTAAGTTACAATCGCAATACGCAATTATTTAAATCGCATAATAATCGCGATAACTAGAATAATGACGAATATTCGATTTCGACGAATATTCTATCAAATATTCGCTAATTTCGTCGAAATCGAATATGGCACTGGCCGCTCATCACTAATGAATACACCACCAGAACCACATTCACTGTATGAATACAGCACCAGAACCAAGCCTATAAGTCAAATACAGCAACAAAATCAACAATGAATATAGCACCAGAACCAAACCCATAAATTAAATACAGCGCGAGAACCAAGTTCACCACATAAATACAGCACCAGAAGCATGTGTTGTACATATATACATCACTAGATTTTAAAAATTCACTACAGATACCATTTGAGTAGTTTTGAGTAGGTCAGCCCTCGCTATACAAGCATGTACGGTGTAAAACTACAGTTCCCAGTATGGCCTAAACAGTAATAAAGGGATGCTGTGAGTTGTTGTTTCACAAAGCAGCATGCTACCACCCATCATCAGCTGTAGCTCATCCAGGTGACTACAGTACTTATCATACACACTCAGTAGCAGACTAGTTATTTCCATTACAGGTTATGTTTCCTCCTGAGTTATTCTCCATCTGGTTCAGGCCACCATAATGACTTCTCCCAGCCACTATCAGCTCTGCAGATTTTGCCAACAAGATTTATTCAGCTTCTTTCTTTACCAATTTATTGTCACCCTACAAATTAACACATGCTTCTCTTAGTGCCACATACTATGCCTTTGGATTAGCGCTGCACACAGCAATGGTACTGCCACATACTGTGTGCCCTCTGCATATAGTGCCATACACTGTGCCCTCTGTATATAGTGCCATACACTGTGCTCTCTGTATATAGTCTTGAAACGTGTAGAGAAGAACGGGGCGGCACTCACCAGTGTAGTTCACAGGATCGCTTTATTCAATACACAAGCGTGCAGGCAGTGTCAGGCAAGACGCCAAAGATTTCATGCAGTGAGTCGAGCGACAACCGTTTCGCGCTGAAAGCGCTTAGTCAGGCTGCTACGTCAGAAGTGCCCATGCGCTTGCCTTCTTAAGCCGTGCGCTCACTCATCATCTGGATAATCAGTGACGATGCCACGGCACTACTAGAAGGTTAAAACTATAACAAGGTACAAAAAAGATACAAGCAGAAATAAATAGTCAATCTTCCTTCATGTCAGGAGACAGCTCATTACAATGCAACATCTAAAAATCTTAGAAAGAGACAGAACATATATGTATGTGGCGTAGTAATAGCACATACACAAAGGCATACACAAAGGCGCAATTCACACTGAACGGGTCATACAAAACCACAACATGTGACATGACAGCAGCGCATTCGCAGGGGCGCATACACGCTAACCGGGTCATGTAAAACCGCACAGTGTGACAAGGTAAAGGCAAGATCATCAGAGTGCATTAATAGTAAAGGGTCACACAAAACCGCTCAGTGTGGCAAAACGGCCGCATAGACAACAGAGGCGCGTTCACACTAACCAGGTTATGCAAACTCGCATAGTGTGAAGGTGCACATGCACATATGGCGCTTTTTTGGGCGGGCCATTGCGCCACTTGTGAGACAGATGCCAGTACTCCATTGCACAAGCAATAATTCTAGATGAACATACCTAAGTCAGTGTGGTCATTTAACCCTAACCCTTCTGCTGCCCTGGTGCGCAGTATCCATCTCGCTTCTCGTTGGAGGAGAAGAAGGTGCCTGTCACCCCCCTGTGATGGAGGTCGCACCATCTCCAACCCCAAGAAGGAGAGGGAACTGACATCCCCACCATGTGAGGAGAGAAAAAGACGGGCAGATTCGCCTTCTCTTTTAAGTTCAGCCCAATGGCGGATTAGATCTGCACCGCAATCCACAAGAACTGGGATATACTTAGGAGGGACAGCACCCTAAAAGAGTTAACTGAACAAAGACCCCTTATTTCATTTAGATGAAGTCACACATTGTGTGACAAGTTAGTCAGGAGTAGATTAGCCCCTTCACGGTCCAATCAGTGGCTCAAGATGGACCGTCTATTAGGCAACTTTAAATGTGGAAATTGCCCCATGTGTAGATATAATTCATGTAAAAAGACCGTTGTGGTCGCAGGTATACACCACAGGGTACGCAGCTTTATCAACTGCAGGAGTACATATGTGGTCTATATATTAAGTTGTACTTGCGGACGCTTTTATATAGGCAAGACTATCAGGTGACTGTATGAACGCGTCCGTGAACACATCAACTCCGTAGTCTCGGGAAAAGGCTGCCCTAGGGTGATAGAACATGTTAAAATGGCACATGGTGGGGATGTCAGTTCCCTCTCCTTCTCGGGGTTGGAGAGGGTGTGACCTCCATCACAGGCTGGGTGACAGGCACCTTCTTCTCCTCCAACGAGAAGCGAGATGGATACTGCGTACCAGAGCAGCGGAAGGGTTAGGGTTAAATGACCGCACTAACTTAGGTATGTTCATCTAGAATTATTGCTTGTGCAATGAAGTACTGGCATCTGTCTCACAAGTGGCGCAATGGCCCAAAAAAGCGCCATATGTGCATGTGCACCTTCACACTATGCGGTTTTGCATGACCTGGTTAGTGTGAACGCGCCTCTGTTGTCTATGCGGCCGTTTTGCCACACTGAGCGGTTTTGTGTGACCCTTTAGTATTAATGCACTCCGATGATCTTGCCTTTACCTTGTCACACTGTGCGGTTTTACATGACCCGGTTAGCGTGTATGTGCCCCTGCGAATGCGCTGAGGTCATGTCACATGTTGTGGTTTTGTATGACCCATTCAGTGTGAATTGCGCCTTTGTGTATGCGCTATTACTAAGCCACATACATATATATTCTGTCACCATATACTTATATTTGAAACAATGCTTTCTAAGATTTTAAGATGTTGCATTGTAATGAGCTGTCTCCTGACATGAAGGAAGATTGACTATTTATTTCTGCTTTTACGGTTCTAACCTTCTAGTAGTGCCGTAGCATCGTCACTGTCTGATTATCCAGCTGATGAGTGAGCGCACGGCTTAAGAAGGCAAGCGCATGTGCGCTTCTGACGTAGCAGCCTGACGAAGCGCTTTCAGCGCGAAACGGCCGTCGCTCGACTCACTGCATCAAATCTTTGGCGTCTTGCCCGACACTGCCTGCACGCTTGTGTATTGAATAAAGCGATCCTGTAAACTACACTGGTGAGTGCCGCCCCGTTCTTCTCTACACGTTTCAAGACGTTTCTTTTAGGGCTGTGCACCGCTGAGAGTGTAGCGACAATAGGGGACTGGTAGCGCTGCCTGACTGATCTGACTCTAGCTCCGGTGGTTCCCTTGGAGTGCCGCTCCACCCTCTTCTTTTCTGCCTCTATATATAGTGCCAAATACTTTGTGCCCACTGTATATAGTGCCACGTGCTCTGTGCTCGCTGTATACACTGCCATATGCCCTGTGCCCTCTGTTTATAATGCCACACACAGTTCCCCTAATGCTAGTGCCACATGCTCTGTGCACCCTGTATATAGTCACATGCTTGGTGCCCCTTATAAATAGTGTCACTTATATGTGCCTCTTTTATGTATAGCATCTCTTATATTGGTGATGAGCAGGAGGAGCAAAAATCAAATATATTGCAGCCTTCTCATTGGCACACAAGCTAAAAGCTGTCAAATGACCTCTCCTCTGTCTGGGTTTCAGGGTGTACATAAATTATAATGGCCTGTTCCTTTGTAGGTTGACCTGAGGCCTGTGTTGCTGTTATGGGACCTCTCTCCTCTGTCTGGGTGCCAGGGGCCTACATTAATGATAATCGCCTTCTGCATTGGTGGGTGACATGATGCCTGTTTTGCTGTTATGGGACCTCTCTCCTCTGTCTGGGTGCTAGGGCCTAAATTGCTGAAAGTGGCCTGTTCCATTGCTGGGTAACATGATGCCTGTTTTGCTATTATGGGACCGTTCACCTCTGTCTGGGTGCTAGAGCCTACATAAATGATAATGGCCTGTTCCATTGCATGTTGACCTGAGGCCCGTGTTGCTCTTACGGGACCGCTCTCCTCTTTGCGGGAGCCATGGGTCTGAATGCCTGTGGCACTGCTGGGTGGCACTGCTGGGTGTTTTGGAGTGATTTGAACTCTCCTATTTGTGGGTGCCAGGGGCCTGAGTCTGTGCATGAGGCCTGTGACACTGCAGGTAGGCATGGATCCTTTTTGGCTGTGATGACATCTCCAACTCCCATGTATTGTTGTCTTGGGCCTAAGTCTGTGAGTGAGGCCTGTGGCACTGCATGCAGACATGAATACTTTTTGGCTGTGATGAGAACTTCTCCAACTCCCATGTATGGTTGTCTTAGGCCTGAGTCTGTTAGTGAGGCCTATGACACTGCATGCAGACATGAATTCTTTTTGGCTGTGATGAGAACTTATCCAACTCCCATGTATGGTTTCCTTGGGCCTGAATCTGTGAATGTGGCCTGTGGTACTGCTGGCAGACATGAATCTATTTTTGGCTCTGATGAGAACTTCTCCAACTCTCATGTATGGTTGCCATGGGCCTATAGCTGTGAATGAGGCCTGTGGCGCTGCAAGCATTCATGAATACTTTATGGCTCTGAAGAGAACTTCAACTACCATAGCATTCCCACCTGACGCCACCCCAACCTCCTATTCCACCTCCTCCTCCAAGTTGCCAATTAATATTGGTTCATTTCTATTTATTTTATTATATTTTAAGTCATTTCCATATCCACATTTGTTTGCAGGGGATTTACCTACATTTTGCTGCCTTTTGCAGCCCTCTAGCCCTTTCCAGGGCTATTTTACAACCATTTTAGTGACCAAAAGTTCGGGTCTCCATTGACTTCAATTGGGTTCGGGGTCAAGTTCGGGTCAAGTTCGGATCCCGCACCCGAACATCCAGATGTCCGCTGAACTCTAATTCTAACCATAGTACTAACTCTAATCCTAATGAAGAGCCAACCCTAATACTCACCCTAACCTTAATACCAATATTGACTCCTAACTGTAATACTAACCCTAATAATGACCATAACTAGGGATGAGCGAACCCAAACTGTATAGTTTGGGTTCGTACCAAATTTTGGGGTGTTCGGGACCCTTTTAAAAAAGTTTGGGTTCGGGTTCGTTGTTCAGCGATTTCTTCCCACTTTCTGAAGGGCTGCACAGTAGCTAATCAGCTAGCGTTTTACTTCTTGTCCTAAGAGCCCATCACAGCCATGCCTACTAATGGCATGGCTGTGATTGGCCAAGTGCAGCATGTGACCCAGCCTCTATTTAAGCTGGAGTCACGTAGCACCGCACGTCACACTGATCTGATTAGTGTATTGAGAGGACGCAGCTGCTGTGAGGGCAAGATTAGGCAGGGAAAATTCTGCAAAAGCACCTAATGAAGAGATCGATCTACAGCTGTGAATGATTGATCTTCTGCTAGTTACTTGCTCACGGGTTATTAGGCTGCACAGAGCGTTTTTCTGTCACTTATTTACTGTGGTGATCGGCGGCCATTTTGTGACTTGTGGTGCACCAGAACAAGCTGCCACCAAGTCCATCAATCCATCAATACTATTATTTTTGCTATATCCTACATCAGGGGCTTGGCTGTGCTATATATCTCCACTAGAAAATCAGGATAGCAATTTCTATATTTTATTAAGGGGTTAAATACAATTGCCAAAATACCAATCCCCTAAATCTGGTGTTCCAGCTTTGGCTAGCCAAGTATGATACTGTCTGCTCTTTGGCAAAGGACAGATTATTTTCCGTGGTGAAATTCAATTGTCAAAATAGCAATCCCCTAAATCTGGTGTCCCAGCACTGGCTAGCAAACTATAATAGTGTCCACCAAAACATATATTTTGTTCTGGGGTGAAATTCAATTGCCAAAATAGCAATACCATAAATCTGGTGTCACAGCTGTGGCTGGCAAACTATAATAGTGTCCGCCAAAACATATATTATGTTCTGGGGTGAAATTCAATTGCCAAAATAGCAATACCATAAATCAGTGGTTTCAGCTGTGGCTGGCCAAGTTTCATAGTGTTCTGCAAAGGATATATTTTGTTCTGGGGTGAAATTCAATTGCCAAAATAGCAATACCCTGAATCTGGTGTTCCAGCTGTTGCAGGCCTAGTTTAAATCTGTCCGTAACAGGGTATATTTTGTTCTGGGGTGAAATTCTATTGCCAAAATAGCAATACCATGAATCAGTGGTTTCAGCTGTGGCTGGCCAAGTTTCATAGTGTCCTGCAAAGGATATATTTTGTTCTGGGGTGAAATTCAATTGCCAAAATAGCAATACCATAAATCTGGTGTCACAGCTGTGGCTGGCAAACTATAATAATGTCCGCCAAAACATATATTTTGTTCTGGGGTGAAATTCAATTGCCAAAATAGCAATACCATAAATCAGTGGTTTCAGCTGTGGCTGGCCAAGTTTCATAGTGTCCTGCAAATTACATATTTTGTTCTGGGGTGAAATTCAATTTTCAAAATAGCAATACCCTGAATCTGGTGTTCCAGCTGTTGCAGGCCTAGTTTAAATCTGTCTGTAACATGGTGTATTTTGTTCTGGGGTGAAATTCAATTGCCAAAATAGCAATACCATAAATCAGTGGTTTGAGCTGTGGCTGGCCAGGTTTCATAGTGTCCTGCAAAGGATATATTTTGTTCTGGGGTGAAATTCAACTGCCAAAATAGCAATACCATAAATCAGTGGTTTCAGCTGTGGCTGGCCAAGTTTCATAGTGTCCTGCAAAGGATATATTTTGTTCTGGGGTGAAATTCAACTGCCAAAATAGCAATCCCCTAAATCTGGTGTCCCAGCACTGGCTGGCAAACTATAATAGTGTCCGCCAAAACATATATTTTGTTCTGGGGTGAAATTCAGCTGCCAAAATAGCGATCCCCTAAATCTGGTGTTCCAGCACTAGCTGGCAAACTATAATAGTGTCCGCCAAAACATATATTTTGTTGTGGGGTGAAATTCAATTGCCAAAATAGCAATACCATAAATCAGTGGTTTCAGCTGTGGCTGGCAAACTATAATAGTGTCCGCCAAAACATATAATTTGTTCTGGGGTGAAATTCAACTGCCAAAATAGCAATCCCCTAAATCTGGTGTCCCAGCACTTGCTGGCAAACTATAATTGTGTCCGCCAAAACATATATTTTGTTCTGGGGTGAAATTCAACTGCCAAAATAGCGATCCCCTAAATCTGGTGTCCCAGCACTAGCTGGCAAACTATAATAGTGTCCGCCAAAACATATATTTAGTTCTGGGGTTAAATTCAACTGCCAAAATAGCAATCCCCTAAATCTGGTGTCCCAGCACTGGCTGGCAAACTATAATAGTGTCCGCCAAAACATATATTTTGTTCTGGGGTGAAATTCAACTGCCAAAATAGCGATCCCCTAAATCTGGTGTCCCAGCACTAGCTGGCAAACTATAATAGTGTCCGCCAAAACATATATTTTGTTCAGGGGTAATATTCAATTGCCAAAATAGCAATACCGTAAATCAGTGGTTTCAGCTGTGGCTGGCAAACTATAATAGTGTCCGCCAAAACATATATTTTGTTCTGGGGTGAAATTCAACTGCCAAAATAGCAATCCCCTAAATCTGGTGTCCCAGCACTGGCTGGCAAACTATAATAGTGTCCACCAAAACATATATTTTGTTCTAGGGTGAAATTCAACTGCCAAAATAGCAATCCCCTAAATCTGGTGTCCCAGCACTGGCTGGCAAACTATATTAGTGTCCGCCAAAACATATATTTTGTTCTGGGGTGAAATTCAACTGCCAAAATAGCGATCCCCTAAATCTGATGTCCCAACACTAGCTGGCAAACTATAATAGTGTCCGCCAAAACATATATTTAGTTCTGGGGTTAAATTCAACCGCCAAAATAGAAATCCCCTAAATCTGGTGTCCCAGCACTAGCTGGCAAACTATAATAGTGTCCACCAAAACATATATTTTGTTCTAGGGTGAAATTCAACTGCCAAAATAGCCATCCCCTAAATCTGGTGTCCCAGCACTGGCTGGCAAACTATAATAGTTTCCGCCAAAACATATATATTGTTCTGGGGTGAAATTCAACTGCCAAAATAGCAATCCCCTAAATCTGGTGTCCCAACACTAGCTGGCAAACTATAATAGTGTCCGCCAAAACATATATTTTGTTGTGGGGTGAAATTCAATTGCCAAAATAGCAGTACCATAAATCAGTGGTTTCAGCTGTGGCTGGCAAACTATAATAGTGTCCGCCAAAACATATATTTTGTTCTAGGGTGAAATTCAACTGCCAAAATAGCAATCCCCTAAATCTGGTGTCCCAGCACTGGCTGGCAAAAGATAATAATGTCCGCCAAAACATATATTTCCCAAGGGAATCCACCTAGCCCTTCCCCAGTGGTGGAAGACATAGAATGCACTGATGCACAACCACTGATGTTTCCTGATGATGAGGACATGGGAATACCATCTCATCGCAGTCCACACGTCTCTGATGATGACGAAACACAAGTGCCAACTGCTGCGTCTTTCTGCAGTGTGCAGACCGAACAGGAGGTTAGGGAGGAAGACTGTGTGGAAGACGATGCAGGGGACGATGAGGTCCTAGACCCCACATGGAATGAAGGTCATGCCACTGACTTTCATAGTTCAGAGGAAGAGGCAGTGGTGAGACCGAGCCAACAGCGTAGCAAAAGAGGGAGCAGGGGGCAAAAGCAGAACAGCCGCCTCCAAGAGAGTTCGCCTGCTACTGGCCACCGCCACCAGGGACCGAGCACCCCAAAGGCAGCTTCAAGGAGTTCCCTGGCATGGCACATCTTTAAACAATGTGCTGACGACATGACCCGAGTGGTTTGCATGTTGTGCCATCAGAGCCTGAAGCGAGGCATTAACGTTCTGAACCTTAGCATAACCTGCATGACCAGGCATCTACATGAAAGCATGAACTGCAGTGGAGTAAACACCTTAAAAGCAAGGAACTCACTCTGACTCCCCCTGCTCCCTCTTCTGCTGCTGCCTCGGCCTCTTCCTCCACCTCGGGAGGAATGTTGGCACCTGCCACCCACCAAACAGAGGATGTGCCACCGACAACACCACCTGCGTCACCAAGCATCTCCACCATGTCACACGGCAGCGTTCAGCTCTCCATCTCACAAACCTTGGAGAGAAAGCGTAAATTCCCACCTAGCCACCCTCGAGCCCTGGGCCTGAATTCCAGCATTTCTAAACTATTGGCCTTTGAAATGCTGTCATTCAGGCTGGTGGACACAGACAGCTTCAAACAGCTGATGGCAATGGCTGTCCCACAGTATGTTCTTCCCAGCCGCCACTACTTCTCCAAGACAGCCGTGCCTTCCCTGCACAACCAATTATCCGATAAAATCAAGTGTGCACTGCGTAACGCCATCTGTGGCAAGGTCCACCTAACCACAGATACGTGGACCAGTAAGCACAGCCAGGGACGCTATATCTCCCTAACTGCACACTGGGTAAATGTAGTGGCGGCTGGGCCCCAGGCGGAGAGTTCCTTGGCGCACATCCTTCCGCCGCCAAGGATCGCAGGGCATCATTCTTTGCCTCCTGTAGCCTCCTCCTCCTACTCGGCTTCCTCCTCCTCTGCTTCCACCAGCTCATCCAGTCAGCCACACACCTTCACCAACAACTTCAGCACAGCACGGGGTAAACGTCAGCAGGCCATTCTGAAACGTCATATGTTTGGGGGACAGGCTCCACACCGCGCAGGAGTTGTGGCGGGGTATTGAACAACAGACCGACGAGTGGTTTCTGCCGGTGGGCCTCAAGCCCGGCCTGGTGGTGTGCGATAATGGGCGAAATCTCATCGCAGCTCTGGGACTAGCCGGTTTGACGCACATCCCTTGCCTGGCGCATGTGCTGAATTTGGTGGTGCAGAAGTTCATTCACAACTACCCCGACATGTCAGAGCTACTGCATAAAGTGTGGGCCGTCTGTGTGCGCTTCCGGCGTTCACATCCTGCCGCTGCTCGCCTGTCTGCGCTACAGCGGAACTTCGGCCTTCCCGCTCACCGCCTCATATGCAACGTGCCCACCAGGTGGAACTCCACCTTGCACATGCTGGAGAGACTGTACGAGCAGCAGCAGGCCATAGTGGAGTTTCAGCTGCAGCACGCACGCGTCAGTCGCACTGCGGAACAGCACCCGCTTCAACCCCAATGATTGGGCCTCCATGCGAGACCTGTGTGCCCTGTTGCGCTGTTTCGAGTACTCCACCAACATGGCCATTGGCGATGACACCGTTATCAGCGTTACAATACCACTTCTATGTCTCCTTGAGAAAACGCTTAGGGCGATGATGGAAGAGGAGGTGGCCCAGGAGGAGGAGGATGAGGGGTCATTTTTAGCACTTTCAGGCCAGTCTGTTAGAAGTGGCTCAGAGGGAGGTTATTTGCAACAGCAGAGGCCAGGTACAAATGTGGCCAGCCAGGGCGCACTACTGGAGGACGAGGAGGATGAGAAGGAGGTGGAGGAGGATGAGGATGAGGATGAAGCAGGTTCACAGTGGGGTGGCACCCGACACAGCTCAGGCCCATCACTGGTGCGTGGCTGGGGGGATACGGAGGACGATACGCCTCCCACAGAGGACAGCTTGTCCTTACCTCTGGGGAGCCTGGCACACATGAGCGACTACATGCTGCAGTGCCTGCGCAATGACAGCAGAGTTGCCCACATTTTAACATGTGCGGACTACTGGGTTGCCACCCTGCTGGATCCCCGGTACAAAGACAATGTGCCCACCTTACTTCCTGCACTGGAGAGTGATAGGAAGATGCGCGAGTACAAGCGCACGCTGGTAGACGTGTTCCTGAGAGCATTACCAAATGTCACAGGGGAACAGGTGGAAGCCCAAGGCGAAGGCAGAGGAGGAGCAAGAGGTCGCCAATGCAGCAGTGTCACGGCCAGCTCCTCTGAGGGCAGGGTTAGCATGGCAGAAATGTGGAAAAGTTTTGTCTCCACGCCACAGCTAACTGCACCACCACCTGATACGGAACGTACTGACTGATGGTTCGGGCCCATTCAACTTCTGGGTCTCCAAATTGTCCACGTGGCCAGAGTTAGCATTTTATGCCTTGGAGGTGCTGGCCTGCCCGGCAGCCAGCGTTTTGTCTGAACGTGTATTCAGTACGGCAGGGGGCGTCATTACTGACAAACGCAGCAGCCTGTCCACAGCCAACGTGGACAAGCTGACGTTCATAAAAATGAACCAGGCATGGATCCCACAGGACCTGTGCCTACCTTGTGCAGAATAGACATTTATAACTGCTTCCCCCTCAACCATGTATTCTTGTACTCCGGGGCACTTCTTTATTGAATCCTCATTTTTTTATCTTTGCCATGATCTTGCGGTGCAACCCAAAGTTGAATGAACCTCTCCTCTGTCTGGGTGCTGGGCTGAAATAACTGAAAGTGGCCTTCTCTAGTGGTGGGTGAAATGACGCATGATTCCTTGCTGTGGGACCTCTCTCCTCTGTCTGGGTGCTGGGGCCGAAATAACTGAAAGTGGCCTTCTCTAGTGGTGGGTGAAATGACATATGATTCCTTGCTGTGGGACCTCTGTCCTCTGTCTGGGTGCTGGGGCCGAAATAACTGTAAGTGGCCTTCTCCAGTGGTGGGTGATAAGACACCTTATTCCTTGCTGTGGGACCTCTCTCCTCTGGGTACTGGGGCCTAAATAATTGAAAGTGGCCTTCTCCAGTGGTGGGTGATATGACGCCTTATTCCTTGCTGTGGAACCTCTCTCCTCTGTCTGGGTGGTGGGGCATAAATAACTGAAAGTGGCCTTCTCCAGTGGTGGGTGATATGACGCATGATTCCTTGCTGTGGGACCTGTATCCTCGGTCTGGGTGCTGGGCCGAAATAACTTAAAGTGGCCTTCTCCGCTGTTGGGTGAAATGACGCATGATTCCTTGCTGTGGGACCTCTCTACTCTGTCTGGGTGCTGGGCCGAAATAACTGAAAGTGGCCTTCTCCAGTGGTGGGTGATATGACGCATGATTCCTTGCTGTGGGACCTCTCTCCCCATTTCTGGGTGCTGGGGCCGAAATAACTGAAAGTGGCCTTCTCCAGTGGTGGGTGATATGACGCATGATTCCTTGCTGTGGGACCTGTATCCTCGGTCTGGGTGCTGGCGGCGAAATAACTGAGTGGCCTTCTCCAGTGTTTGGTGATATGACGCATGATTCCTTGCTGTGGGACTTCTCTCCTCTGTCTAGGTGCTGGGGCCAAAATAACTGAAAGTGGCCTGCTCTAGTGGTGGGTAAAATGACGCATCATTCCTTGCTGTGGGACCTCTCTCCTATGTCTGGGTGCTGGGCCGAAATAACTGAAAGTGGCCTTCTCCAGTGGTGGGTGATATGACGCATGATTCCTTGCTGTGGGACCTCTCTCCTCTGTCTGGGTGCTGGGGCCGAAATAACTGAAAGTGGCCTTCTCCATTGGTGGGTGTTATGACGCCTTATTCCTTGCTGTGGAAACTCTCTCCTCTGTCTGGGTGCTGGGGCATAAATAACTGAAAGTGGCCTTCTCCAGTGGTGGGTGAAATGAAGCATGATTTCTTGCTGTGGGACCTCTCTCCTCTGTATGGGTGCTGGGCCAAAATAACTGAAAGTGGCCTTCTCCAGTGGTGGGTGATATGACGCATGATTCCTTGCTGTGGGACCTCTTTCCTCTGTCTGGGTGCTGGGGCCGAAATAACTGAGTGGCCTTCTCCAGTGGTGGGTGATATGACGCATGATTCCTTGCTGTGGGATCTCTCTCCTCTTTCTGGGTGCTGGGGCCGAAATAACTGAAAGTGGCCTTCTCCAGTGGTGGGTGATATGACGCATGATTCTCTGCTATGGGACCTCTCTCCAATTGATATTGGTTAATTTTTATTTATTTTATTTTATTTTAATTCATTTCCCTATCCACATTTGTTTGCAGGGCATTTACCTACAAACACTTCCTTCCCAAGCACACACATATACCTCCTGCCCTTTCTTTTTCTCACCTACTGACACTTTCTCTGCTTCTCCTTATTGCTGGTGATATCTCACCAAATCCAGGCCCCCCTCAGCAAATCCCCACTATCACCTCTACCTCCTACTACAAATCTCATTCCACAAATTTCTGCAACCCCTTAAACCTAATAACCATTCCTCTGACCCCTGCTCCTTTGGCTCCTCTTTCTGGAGCATTATGGAACGCTCGCTCTGTCTGTAACAAACTCTCCTACATTCATGATCTCTTTATCTCTCAAAAACTTTCCTTTCTGGGTCTCACAGAAACATGGCTGACACCCTCCGACACCTCCTCCCCTGCTGCACTCTCGTACAGTGGATTTCATTTCACTCACACCCCCGCCCTGGCAGCAAACATGGTGGAGGAGTTGGTCTGCTCCTATCAGATACCTGCTCCTACAGCCCAACTCCACTGCCGCCCTCCATTGCACCCACTTCATTTGAAGTACACTCTGTTCGCATCTACTCTCCCTCCAACTTCCAAGTAGCTGTTATTTACCGCCCCCAGGCCCAGCCACCATCTTTCTTGACCACTTTAACACCTGGCTCCTACACTTTCTTTCTGCTGACATCCCCACTATCATCATGGGTGACTTCAACATCCCCATTGAAACCTGCCACTCAGCCGCCTCTAAACTCCTATCGCTCTCTTCCTCCTTCGGCCTCTCACAGTGGTCTTCCGCTCCTACACACAGAGATGGTCACACTCTGGATCTTATCTTTACCCGCCTCTGCTCCCTATCTAACCTTTCTAATTCGCCTCTCCCCTATCCGACCACAACCTACTCACCTTCTCTTCACTGGTCTCTTCTGCTGCTCCCTCGGTCCACACACTAACACACCCCCGCAGGAACCTTAAACATCTCGACTTTCGCTTGCTCTCCGACTCTCTTCTGCCGCTCTCTTCAATTTTTTCCCTCCAAGACCCAGATACTGCCACCACCCTATATAACACCACAATAAGTGCAACTCTGGACACTATTGCCCCACTTACACACAACAAAACCAGAAAAATTAACAGACAACCCTGGCATACCGACCTGACCAAAAATCTCAGACAAGCTTCCAGGGCTGCAGAGCGGCGATGGAAGAAATCCCATTCTAAAGATGAATTCACCGCATACAAGCAATCCCTCCTCATTTTCAAATCCTCACTTGCTGATGCAAAACAGGCCTACTTCTCATCTCTCATATCTTCCCTATCCCACAACCCAAAACAACTTTTTAACACCTTTAATTCTCTTCTCCGTCCACCAGCGCCCCCACCCTCTCCTCTCATCTCAGCTGAGGATTTCGCCACATTCTTCAAACAAAAGATAGTCAACATCAGAGAAAGCTTCAACACACAGTCTCCACAGACCCTCCACACAGCTGCTCCGTCCTCTTCACCCAAAACCAGCTTCTCCGCTATTACAGAAGAAAAACTCTCCACTCTACTCTCCAAATCCCATCTCACCACCTGTGCACTTGACCCAATCCCATCCCACCTCATTCCTAACCTCACCACAGTGTTTATCCCAGCCCTAACTCATCTCTTCAACCTATCACTAACCTCTGGTCTCTTCCCCTCGGCTTTTAAACAAGCTACCATTACACCCATCCTCAAAAAGCCATCACTTGACCCATCTTCTTTGTCCAGTTATCGCCCCATATCACTTCTTCCATATGCCTCAAAGCTACTTGAGCAACATGTCCATTCTGAACTGTCCTCTCACCTCTCCTCCTGCTCCCTCTTTGACCGGCTACAATCTGGCTTCCGACCCCACCACTCAACCGAGACTGCCCTCACCAAAGTCACCAATGACCTACTACTTGCCAAAACCAAAAACATTACTCTGTCCTCCTTCTACTTGACTTGTCCTCTGCCTTTGACACTGTCGACCACTCCCTTCTGTTACAAACCCTCTCATCTCTTGGCATCACTGACCTGGCCCTCTCTTGGATCACATCATACCTCACAGACCGGACATTTAGCGTCTCCCACTCTCACGCCACCTCCTCGCCTCACTCCCTCTCTGTTGGTGTCCCGCAAGGCTCCGTCCTAGGACCCCTGCTCTTCTCTATCTACACCTTCGGCCTGGGACAGCTTATAGAGTCCCATGGTTTCCAGTATCACTTTTATGCTGATGACACACAAATCTACCTCTCTGGTCCAGACATCACAACCTTACTATCCAAAATCCCACAATGCCTATCTCGCATATCCTCCTTCTTCTCCTCTCGCTTTCTAAAACTTAATATGGATAAAACAGAATTTATCATCTTTCCCCCATCTTGCTCACTCCCCCCAACAGACCTATCTATCACAATCAATGACTGCACACTCTCCCGGTCAACCAAGTCCGCTGCCTTGGAGTGACCTTGGATTCTGCCCTCTCCTTCCGACCACACATCCAAGCCCTTTCCACCACCTGCCGTTTCCAACTCAAAAACATCTCCCGCATCCGCCCTTTCCTCAACTTTGAATCGGCAAAAATGCTTATACATTCCCTCATCATCTCCCGCCTAGACTACTGCAACATTCTCCTCTGTGGCCTTCCATCTAGCTCTCTCGCACCCTACAATCTATCCTCAACTCTGCTGCCCGACTAATCCATCTCTCCCCCGTTACTCCTCTGCATCTCCCCTCTGCCAGTCCCTGCACTGGCTCCCCATTGCCCAGCGAATTCAGTTTAAAATACTAACCCACACATACAAGGCCGTCCACAATCGGTCCCCTCCCTACATCTCTGAGCTACTTCCCGATACATCCCCACACGCAATCTTCGATCCTCACAGGACCTCCTTCTCTCCTCTCCTCTTATCACCTCTTCCCACACTCGCCTCCAGGATTTCTCCCGTGCATCCCCTATACTCTGGAACTCTCTACCCCAACATATCAGACTCTCACCTACAGTGGAATCCTTCAAAAGCAACCTGAAAACCCACCTCTTCAGACAAGCCTACGACTAGTGACACTGCTGCTTCTATACCGCCATGACCAGCTTCACCCTCGCCTACTGTCTCCATCCCCCATACCATGTAGATTGTAAGCCCTCACGGGCAGGGCCCTCTATCCTTCTGTACCAGTCTGTAACTTGTCTCGTTCATGCTTAAGGCTATTGTCTTATTATGTATGTGCACCGCTTATGATATGTACAGCGCTATGGAATGAATGGCGCTCTAAAAATAAATAATAATAATAATAATAATAATAATAATTTTGCTGCCTTTTGCAGCCCTCTTGCCCTTTCCTGGACTATTTTACAGCCGTTTTAGTCCTCAAAATTTCGGGTCCCCATTGACTTCAATGGGGTTCGGGTTCGGGATAAAGTTCGGGTCGAGTTCGGATCCCGAACCCGAACATTTTCGGGAAGTTCGGCCGAACTTCTCGAACCCGAACATCCAGTTGTTCGCTCATCTCTACTTATCTATCATATGAATTTATATCTCTAAATTCAAGATACAAAAAGATAAAAACAACTCACAATACATAATTATATTGACACATAATTGTATTTTGCTAATTTTTATCAATTTATATCCTCTTGTATATGGTCCTTTATATTTACAAGTCTAAAATCATGTTATTATTTTATCATATATTAGTAAATACATTTTCTTAATTCTTTTTTATTTGTGATTCATTTTACTTTAGTTATTCTCTCAATTCATATATTTACAAAAATAGGTACATTTTGCTATTATTTCTTTTGCTAACAATATTGCCCCTCAATCATTTTTCATAGTCCTCTAATATATATCCTAGCAATCCGAATATCCTCTACACAGGCCTTAATGAAGGCTTCTCCTTTTCAGCCTTGATATAAAGAAATATGATAGACATAGAGAAATGAAGAATTATTATTCATATGAAAGATGATTTAATAGATGAAGAAGCCATACACAGATATTTGATCACCTAAAACTATTGAAATTATAAAAGAAGAATAAACTAAAAACAACATAAATAGATAGGATAGAGGCTATTCGGATTACTAGGATATATATTAGAGGACTATGAAAAAAAGATTGAGGGGCATTATTGTTATCAAAAGAAATAACAGCAAAATGTATCTATTTTTGTAAATATATGAATTGAGAGTATGATTAAAGTAAAATGAATCATAAATAAAAAAGAACTAAGTACATTTATTTACTAATATAGGAATAAATAATAACATGATTTTACAATTAGTAAATATTTGTGATGAGAGGCTGGGGCAATATTCGAATTTGCAATATTTTGTGAATAATTGGGCGAATATTCGAGAATTTGCGATTATTTACTTGATTGCGAAAAACGGCAGTGTAATATTCGCGTATTGTGCGCTCAATACAGGCGTGGGTCACTTTTGCTACATTTTTCAAGCTGCTAGAAGATTCCTGAGACTGGAGAAAATGGTTGGCACCGCAGAACATTACAATAGCTTTACATGCCGATAGAGTGCTCCAATATATTTGCGATTACGCAAATCGGCAATTGATGCGCATATTTTTGCGCAATACGGGCATCTTCACATTTTAGCAGGTCTGACTACATATTACTGATTGGTGCACTAAGTATTGTTTTGAACTTGTAACATCACAGCACTATGTATGTATGTATCTATGGACCTAACACCCTGCAGTGGAATCAGCTACACTCTATCACTATCTAACCTACACTGACTATCTCACACTAACTATCTGTATTATATATATATAAGCTAACCAGGGCCGGCACGTCCTATAGGCTGACTAGGCAGCCGCGTAGAGCGCCCCCTCCTGTCACTCCCTCATTGTAGCGTGGCCGAGCCCTGTAATGTCCGCTGGTACAGGAAGCATCTGTCTCCTGTACCCTGCCGGACTAACATGAAGTGCGCACACAGTGTGCACTTCCTGTCAGTCCGCCCGGGTACAGGAAACTAAAGCTCCTGTACCCGTGGACCATACAGCACTTGGCCACGCTACACTAGAGGTAGCGGAGGGAGGGGGTGAGAAAGAGAATGACAAGGGGAGGGTGACAATGACAAGGGGACAAGAATGACAAGGGGGACAAAGAGAATGACAAGGGGGGGGAGAAATACACAAAATGCTTATTTCCAATTGGCCTGTGTAAAGGTACCACTGATGCATCACTCACAAGGCCACCTAACTCTGTTTCTGGGCAGCAGATTGTGCTATATAAACAATTATCTGTTGCCCAGAATGTCTCTGGCTTGTGGTCTAAGTCCATAGTTAGAAATAAAAACTTGAAAATAATTACAAGGAATGCACATACAATTACAATTCCAGTAAAATTAGCACCAACATTAAGCAAGAATTTTATGTAACAAAGTTTTGTAAAAGAAGACATGAATGAAGAAGCATGGTTCAAAATGTTCCGACATGCAGAGTTTGTTGTGAACGAAACCTGTAGTGACATAAATCAAACTTGGTGATTAGGTACACCCACTAGCTAAATAATATAACTTTGAGAGGAAGTTCCACCTACACCATAAATCAAAAGAGCCACAATTAAAATAGGTAGGTAGCCATCTGGGGAAGACAATAGTTATGTTATTCTGTACACCATGTGCTCATTTTTGCAACTAGTATTGCAAGTTTAAGCATATTTCAATCAGTCTCATCTAATGTCTACTTCAGTAGGCAACCCCAAGCAGGATAGATGTGGTGGTGGGTCACAGAGAAAGTGACCAGAGAAAATTATTGGTCAAGTGAGAAACTACCTGGATTCATATAGAGAACTCACCCATCAGGTGTGCTCTCATGTTAGTGGGCCAGTCCCAAAGTATTTAAACTTTCAATCATTAATAAAGAAGAAGTAGAAGAAGAAATAAAGAAAAAAGAAGTAAAGGAAGAAGCATGACAGTATGTTCCTAAACACATCTGCAAGGCCCATTTTGTCTACATTGTGTGTTTCTTTAAATACAACTGTTTAATATCTGGAGTGTGTCTGCTCTGCACCGATGCTGGAGATTTTTGTGATTAGACTAAGTCTATAGCAGGTTATCACTATAAACTTTGCTGGAAAGTGTGCCCTGTATTTGATTGGATTCTGCCTTCCTAGGAATCAGAAGATTATGTTCTAAAAGCAAAAAGCCAAATACTTATATCTACAACTCTAGATCAGCGGTGTGATAATTAGACTAGTGCAAATTGGTTTTAAAACCAATCCAACTGAGCTTTTATCGGATCAGGTGAAAAGTCAGGATTTCACTGAATAGATTTGTGGATTAAAATGGATGTATAGTTTCAGCTGAGCTGTTTTGATCTACTCATTTTCTTGCTGTCTCGTTTTGATCCTTTCTGGAAGGCATTGTAGTCTGTAAAAGTTTAATCTGCTAGGGTGATAGAATATGTAACTATAGTTAAGTTTTCCATTTTTATTTGTGTGTAAGTATTGTATTAAAAATGTGCTCAGGAAATTGTGTGGGAAAATCATCATCCGAATATTGTTCAGCAGTTTGACATATTAAATGATATATTGGTAATACTGCTATTAAATATTTCAGAGCTTTGTACAATAAACTGGCTATTATAAGTGTGTGTTATCATTTGATTTAAAAAGGCCTTTTCTGGGGGGTAAGCTGTCATACCTATTATTAATATGAGAAATTGTGCCGACATCTAATAAATCCAGTCATGCTATTTATCCCCTTTTACATAGGGATAATAATTTGGCATATACAATATATTCCTCCTACTCTCTAAAATACAGATTTGGGCAAGAAAAATGTACTAGAAAATTGTTCCTGTACTTTCTTGCATCCACGTAGGCTGATCTGGACAAATATAATGTTCACAAAATTCTATGGAGGTCTCCTGTTCATGCAGCAGGTTGTGTCCTGTAGATAAACTATCGAATGAGTTCAGCTAGTCATTTGCATGTCTGCCTTTGAAAACTGGCATCAGTACCAGGCAGACTTGGGCAAATGTTACAGCCTACTAAGATTGAAGCCTATGGCAATATGAAATGGGAAAATATGGTGTGTACCTTTTAAACTGAGGCTAGGGATAGACAACTTGGGCCTATCCCAAAGGTCCACATATACCTGGCCATGGAGAACAATGTTCCTATTAGGGATGAGCGAATCGACTTCAGATGAAACATCCGAAGTGAATTCGCTTAAAACTTTGTTTTAATACTTAATAATTTTGGACTGGACACTTTTTCCTCAAGTGTAAATAAAAGCTGAGGAATGTTTTTTTTTCCACAATAATGTCTCTTGTATATCGTCTTATTATCTTTTGGGAGACACCTCCCGTCAAAAAATTACTTGCTGGTTGAATAAAAGTACCTTTAAGTCAAAATTTGCCCGGGGTATGAATAATTATGGGCAGCACTGTATATATACAGACACAATCATATTGTCAGCTTTACTCATAATTCTATGGCTTACTTGTCACATGCTATTGTAAATGTCAGCAGTGATGCCATTGATTAACTCCTGACAAACAGAAATACTGTAGTCACTTGATATTTTTCTGGTATACTTTATCAGTGCTAAAAATAAGACAAAAAGTTCTCACGGGCAATTGAAATACTGATCTGGTTAGTTTTGTATGCCCTTTATATGTTCACATGTCTTTCCTTTAACATTTGAAAACCCTGCTGTGCTTTTTGTCCAGTACATCATTGTTACAATAATATGCGCTCATTCACTAAAAGCCTAGCTTTATAATGTTATCTGTATAAAGTACTTTCTGAAGTTACTTTCTTTTGCATTTGACAAACCATGTGTAAAGAATTTATAACAATGTGTCATATAATGACTAAGTTATGATTTTTACACATTGGTAAAGGTGCAAAAATTTGTGATCTATACTTTGCCATTTCTTCTTCCCTCTGGGGTGGGTGAGGGGAGCAAATATCCTTCTAAGTAACTTTCCAACTTTTCTACATTAATCAGAGAAAGTGGGTATTAAAATTCTACACATTTTACTATATAGTACAAAATGTGATATGTGCAGGGGCGGACTGGAAACTTTTAGTTTATGTAGTTGGGCCCAAATTGACAGTAGGTGGGGAAAATACAAGTAGGTGTAGCAATACAAGTAGTTGGGGCTAGCCAAATCACAGTGCAGCACAAACTACCGCCCACACAGAGCCAAATAGAACAGTGCAGCACAGAATATGCCCCAGCAGAACCAAAAACCACAGTGCAGAACAAAATACTTCCCCTGTAGAGGCAACTGTAACAGTACAGCACAATATACTGCCTTAGCGGAACCATATTCCACAGCACAGCACAAAATACTGCCCCTGCAGAACCAAATACCACAGTACAACACAAAATGTTGCCCCAGCAGAAACAAATACCACAGTGCAGCCCAAAATACTGCCCTAGCAGAATCAAATACCACAGTGGAGCACAAAACATTGCCCCAGCAGAACAAAATATTTAAGTGATACATTCAATACTTCTCCAGCAGAATCAAATATCCCAATGCAGCATAAATAATGCCCCAGCAGAACCAAACATGATAGTGCAGCACACAAGACTGCTCCTGCAGAATCAAACACTATAGTGCAGCAAAATGCTTTCCCAGCAGAGCCAAATACCACAATATAGCACAATATACTTTGACAGCAGAGCCAAATACTACAGTGCAGTACAAAATACACTTCCCAGCAGAACCAAATACCACAGCGCAGCACAAATACTGCTCCAGCAGAACCAAATACCACAGCACAGTACAAAGTACCACACTTCACACTCTGCACACATCACTTCACCAGAAGTTTCCCCATTGTGGTGGCCAGCATCACCAAAGATACAATGGAATTTAACTACAAATTTTGGGAATTAAGCTAAATCAATGTAGCTAAATCTACGTATATGTGAGCGCTGTTAACATCTGTGACTTGCAGCAGGCTGATAGACTTGTGCATTAAATATAGGTAGCAGCTTTAGGTTGCCAATTACAAGTATATGTGGTTTGAGTGTTCTACCTGCCGGAGTGTGAACTTGCATTAGTTGCGCTATTTATAAATATGCCTCCTATCATGCCTTTATTAATAATGCTCTCTATAATGGCCATGGTAATAATAATGCCCCTACAGTGCCCAAGTATTAAGAATGCCTTTATAGAACCTCCAGCAATAATTATTGCCCTATTTTTTCCAGTAATAATAATGCACTTTTAGTGCACCCAGGAAATAAAAATTCCCCCAGTATTAATAATGCTCCCTATAGTTACTCCAGCAATAATAATGCCCCCCCCTGTTGCCCCCTAGTAAAAATAATATCCCTATAGTGCCTTCAACAATAATATTAGTACTAATAGTGATGCCGCCTTTTGTTCCCCTAGTTATAATAGTGCCCCTAATAATACCCAATAATGCCCCCAGTATTAAACATGCAGGAGGTCATGATAACATCACTGCCTGCATCCTGGTCCAGGCAGTTGTGATGATGTCATTGCGCCACTTGAGACAAGGTACAGGCAATCGTAATAATATAATCCCTATGCGATTGCGATAGGCTTCAGGCTCAGTAGGCAGAGGCCTATGATGATGAGAGGTAATGCAGGGAGCGATCATAGCTGAGTCAAGGGAACCTCCAGCCTCAAGCTGGGTACATAAGTACCTGTCACTCCCAGCATTAATTAACACTGGGAGGGTTAATTATGCAGTCAGCTGTGAGGAGGCCTCAGGCAGACCACTGGAAATCTTCCTGGTAGGGTCTATGGCCAGTTTGTCCCTGTTTACAGATGCCTTTGTAAAGGCAAACTAATATTATGCAATAAATGCTATTTAATGTTATACTGCATTGTATTATACTGAGTATAACTTTTGTATGGATCAGCAGGGGCTAATAGTCCTGACTCAGCCCCTGCAGGAAATCATGTGTGGACTTAAGGCTGCCCCTAGTTTACTTAGTGTAGAGTTAGAGAAGAAAGTGAGAGCTGTGACATGTGTTCGGCTCCTCACAGGACTGGACGAAAGTTGCAAAGAATCACCTTTGAAAATGATCTACTAAAGGCTGCATTCACATGGTGGATCTTCAAACCATGGACACTGGTCACATGGATCCTGTATCACAATGCAGACTCAAGATGCAGCCAAAGATAAGACATTTTTGCAGTACTTCATAAAAGAGAAAGAGATAGAAAAGGAAAGAACGAAGAAGGTCTGCATCGTCAAGCATAGTACTCAGTCAGTAAGGTATTTTGCTGATCAAAGCTAATAGACTTTACTGCTGTGAGAGAGACATTGCTGATACACCCTTCACACTGGGTCACAGTCTGGAAAACCATATATTTAACCCTGTATTCCTCCAGTATATACCCAAAGACATCAAAATAACAAATAAAAGACCATAAGACCACATTAGTAAACAGATGTCAAAAATATAGAAATGTATGGTGGTAAAAAGAAATACATAGTTATTTATATCTGGTGAGTGGCTAATGGAAGTCGACCAGATATAGAATCAAAAATCTAGGTAATAGGCACGTAGGAATATTGGGACCGCACTCCCTCTAAGCTTCCCCAAGCTTAAAAAACTTACAAAATACAATCACAATACCAGTGGGCACTCACTTACACATGTGGTCACCTGGTGGTCAATGCAAAGCGATCGTGAGACCAATATTACCAAAGTGTATTTTATTATATGCCATCAACCAAATTATATTTTATGATATACCATCAACAATACTGTTAAAATAGACCGTGGGTGGCCAGCCCAACTAATCTCTATAATGTATAAAAATATAAAGCTGACATATAAAACTGAAATGTATACTAAAAATATAAAAATAAGAATGCGTTACCATACACATCAATATACCATATTACTAGTTTACCACCAATGTCACTTTTGTGGATTAGCAGATGCACACAATGGTCACTGGTATAGTGTGTGTGTTCAGCCACTTGGGGCTGCTCCTTGGTATTGTGATCAGATATAGAATCACCGACATCCACACCCTTATTCACAACTAACCAGGTTACTTAAAGGCTTCAGTGCATTTTTTAAAATGATTGAATTGTGCACATTTTGACATAGAAAATAATTTTTTCAATTGGTCTTTACTAAAAAATGTCAGCCCCTTTCTCACTATAGCCTTGACATTCTCTAGTAGCAAGCTCTGTGTATTTACTGTGTTCTATCATGCAGCTCAGCTAACTGCACCTTGTCTGTGATCTCTGACCTTATTAAGATATTAGTAATTTAGAGATAGGGGTTATTAAATGTCTGGCACAAAGTGAAAATTAAAGTTAATACGGAACAATTTAAAAAATTGCTTTACGCCCAAAATGAGTAAAATGCAATCATAAAATGTTTTCCCCTGAAGGTATACATTGCCTTTAAGAACCCTAATGTTCCTTTTAAGATTTCTATATGGCTCTAATTGGTGTATAAGATAGGTGACATAATTTCTTATCTTACACATGGTGTGACAGTCCTAGCAATGTTTGTGTCTTACAACTTAACCATTGTCCATGGATCACAACTTACATTAGTATCCTTGCACTGAACTAAAATATTACATTATGAACTGTAATCCTCTGACAAACAAGGTGCAGAACAACGTGAAATGGTGGAGGATGAGAAGGCAGAGGCGGATATTGTCACAGGACCAACGGCGTGAGAAAGTGGAGGCAGAAGTGGCGTCACCTGGCCAAGTTGCTGGTGTGGCTGTGCAGGACCACATTCACACATGTCCTGTGCCTGACTGTAGTTACAGCTCCACACGTCGGCGCTGCCGTGTACTTTGGCAGACACCGACAGGCTCAAGGACTGGCCCACCTTCTGTTCTACATATTTGTGCAGGGCTGGTACTGCCTTTTTCAGCACAAGCTATCAGTTTTCTGAAAGGTATAGAGTCCACCACTTGGAAAGGGAGGAACTGCAGCACCAGCAACTTGGTAAGGAGCATATTCAGCTTCTGCGTCGTTGGATGAGTGCACGCATACCGTTTTCTCTTGGCAATCGCTTCGGTGATCGACTGCTGAGCGAATGACTGACGAAAAGTAGGAGGAGGAGCAGGAGCATCAGGACCAGCAGATGATGGAAAGGACAAACAACTCCCTTCGGCTGAGGTGGTGGAGTCTTGACTGCCTAAAATCGTGAGCATGCCACTGGGTAATGCAGCGGTTGCTGTGGCAGGCTGGACCGCCACATCGGAGCCATGATTTACCCAGGCCACGCTTCACCTTCAGCCCACAGATTATACAAATGGCCATGTTTACCTCCTCTGGCGGCTTAACAAAAAACTGTCACACCGCCGAGTAGGTGATTTTACCCCCAACACTCTGCACTGACTGACTGCTACCGCCGCTGCTTCCGTGTACCCCTGCATTACTACTTTCCAGGCAGGTAGGCTCCTGCAAAGCAGGTGGTCTACCCCAGGCACGTTTCACTTTCGACCTCCCACTGCTGCTACCCTGCTGACTGAGTAGCTGCTGACTGTCCTCTAGTAGCTCGTCCTCGCTGTATAGTGGAGCTGAGCCCACAGCATATAATACTTCTTTGGCTGAGGGAACAGAAAAGGACAGAGGCAGGTTGAGGACAGATGAGGGCACAGGGCCTATTCCTGGGCAATGCCAACTAAGGGTTGTGTCTGACAGACCCAACGACTCTGGGCTGGGTGTGTCTGATGTCACTTGGGACGAAGTTGATGACCGATTCAACCATCCAAGAACCCCTGGGTTGTTGGGCAAGACATGACCGCTAGATGACACTGGGTTCTCAGGCCTCTCGCTGAGACTCATGCTGCCACACCCCCTTACTCTGCTGCAACCTGTGCTTGTGCCAGAAGCATTTAGGACTCTGCCACTCCCCCTGCACGGCCTGGCACTTTTTTGTCTAGCATACTGTTAGATCAAATAAATAAATGAAAAGGAAATTAAAACACGCCAATAAAGTCTGTAATTTTCTCACTTCACCACACAACGGCTAATAAGCCCTTCTTTTCCCCACCAATACATGCCAAAAAGGGCTTTAGGACATATAACTGCCCTGCTGAACGGCAAGCAGTATATATTTTTTGCCACTAATAGACACCAAAAAGGGCTTTAGAACATATAAATGCACCACTGAAAGGCAAATATATACTTTTTTGCCACTAATACACACCAAAAAGGGCTTTAAAACATATAACTGCACCGCTGAGCGGCAAATATATATACTTTTTTGCCATTACTACACGCCAAAAAGGGCTTTAGAAGATATAGCTGCATCAGAAAATGGCAAATAATTTTTTTTTGCCACTAACACACGTCAAAAAGGGCTTTAGAACATGTAATTGCACCGCTGAACGGCAAATATATATTTTTTCCCACTAATACACGCCAAAAGTGCTTTAGACCATAAAACTGCACCACTGAATGACAAATATATATTTTTTTGCCACTAATACACACCAAAAAGGGTTGTAATTTTCTTACATCACACAACAGCAAATACTTTTTTTTGTGCACGGCTGAACGGCAAATAAAAAATATGTTTTTGCCACTAAAATACACCAAAAAGGGCTTTAGAACATATAACTGCACCGCTGAACGGCAAATAATATATACTTTTTTGCCACTAATACACTCCAAAAAGGGCTTTAGAAGATATAGCTGCATCAGAAAATGGCCCAAAAATTTTTTTTGCCACTAACACACCAAAAAAGGGTTTTAGAACATGTAATTGCACAGCTGAACGGCAAATATATATTTTTTCCCACTAATACACGCCAAAAGTGCTTTAGACCATAAAACTGCACCACTGAATGACAAATATATATTTTTTTGCCACTAATACACACCAAAAAGGGTTGTAATTTTCTTACATCACACAACAGCAAATACTTTTTTTTGTGCACGGCTGAACGGCAAATAAAAAATATGTTTTTACACTAAAATACATGCTAAAAAAGGCTTTAGAATATGTCACTGCACCGCTGAATGGCGCATATATATATTTTTTTGCCACTAATACACGCCAAAAAGGGCTTTAGAAGATATAGCTGCATCAGAAAATGGCAAATATTTTTTTTTTGCCACTAACACACCAAAAAAGGGTTTTAGAACATGTAATTGCACCGCTGAATGGCAAATATATATATTTTTTCCCTCTAATAAACACCACAAAGGGCTCTAGACCATAAAACTGCACCGCTGAATGACAAATATATTTTTGCCACTAATATATGCCAAAAAGGGTTTTAGACCATAATAACTGCACCACTGAATGAAAAATATATATATTTTTTGCCACTAATACACACCAAAAAGGGCTGTAATTTTCTCACTTCACCACACAACAGCAAATTATTATTTTTTTGTACATGGCTGAACACCAAATAATACATATTTTTTTGCCACTAATGTACACCAAAAAGGGCTTTAGAACATATAACTGCACCGCTGAACAGCAAATATATATTTTTTTGCCACTAATACACGGCCAAAAAGGGATTTAGAACATATAACTGCACCGCTGAACAGCAAATAATACATATTTTTTTTCCACTAATAGAAGTCGAAAAGGGCTTTAGAACATATAACTGAACCGCTAAACGGCAAATAATATATATTTTTTTACCATCAAATACCCACCAAAATGGCTGTATTTTTCTCGCTTCACCACACAATAGCAAATCCTTTCTTTTTGTGCACGGCTGAACGGCAAATAATACAAATTTTTTTGCCAGTAATATACACGAAATAGGGCTTTAGAACATTTAACTGCACCGCTGAATGGCAAATAATATATACTTTTTTGCCACTAATACACGCCAAAAAGGGCTTTAGAACATATAACTGTACCACTGAGCTGCAAATACTTTTTTTTTTGCCACTAATACACGCCAAAAAGGGCTTTAGAACATGTGATTGCACCGCTGAACGGCAAATATATATTTTTTTCCCACTAATACACACCAAAAAGGGCTTTCGACCATAAAACTGCACCGCTGAATGAAAAATATATATTTTTTGCCACTAATACACGCCAAAAAGGGCTGTAATTTTGTAACTTCACCACACAACAGCAAATACTTTTTTTTTGTGCACGGCTGAACGGCAAATAATACATATTTTTTTGCCACTAATATATCCAAAAAGGATTTTAGAAAATATAACTGCACCGCTGAACAGCAAATATATATATTTTTTGTCACTAATACATGCCAGAACGTGCTTTAGAACATATAACTGCACTGCTGAACAGCAAATACTTTACTGGGACATACATTTTATACTGTGTTGACCTGCTACCGCTATCTGGAGTTTATCTTTTGCTCCTAAGTATCTGTGTATTCAGCATATAATCAGCCGTATCGCCAGTGTTTGATGGTTATTACGATTGTTAAACAGTTATATATCTGTATCCTATTTGTACTCAGTTTAGTTATGTATTAAGCACATTTTAACCAATGGGACAATTTTTGTATTCAGTTTTCATAGGTTTACTCAGTATTGTATTCAACTTTCTACCCCTATTGAATCATATATCCCCTAATGAACCTTATTGTCTAAAGGGGAAACGCGTTGGATTTAATAGAGGGTTTAATAGAGGTATTGTTGTCAATCTATCATACATAAGTGGAACGAATAAAGGTATACTTGAGTACAGGGAATCTAGGGACAAGTCAGTCGAGGTACGAGGATAGGGGATCCCTACCATCAAGGGATGACCCTGGGCACAGCAGTGTTCTTAAGGGTCAGATAGGGAAAGATAGAACCTTTATTCTTCCCTGCCCCTTCGTACCAAGTACTGCCATTGGTTATGGTCCCATGTTTTTGTTGTGTCTTTCTTTGTTTTTATTATATCAAGTATTTTTACTTTTTTATGGCATATTTAATAGAAGGTATATTTTAGGGAGTGTTTTTTTCAGTGATAGTCATTTTCATTACACTACCCTTGGTCGATTGATCACACACATCTACCGCATTGTCAGTTCCATGCTGTGCTCTTATTGCTAACACCTACTGCTATTTACCTACTCTTTCCACATCCACACTGTAAAAGGGATAATTTTCACATGATTTTTGGATGCTTGTGCAGAACAAGTCAAAGTGTTTCTTATGGCACTGTCAAGTGTCTGTATGAACAGGGGCAGGAATTTGCCCCTATTAAGCCAGGATATTTGAAAGATTGGTCTCTAAAAGCCACTGTTTGATTTTTTTATCTTCTAATCCCACCCATTCTCAACGAACTGAGCATAGGGAAGGACATGACATGTGCTAGGGACAGTGTTTCACACAGCCGAAATTGTACAATCTTGGATAGGGAGATTGCAGGGACAGTGTAGGGACAGTGTAGGGAGATCATAGGGAGAGCATACGGAAGAGCATAGGGTGACTGCAGGGACAGTGCAGGCTGTGAAATCAGAAGCTAAAAGCATCCATAGGAGACAGCTCAGTTTGCATTAATCTCTGCACAGAGCTATCTAATTGAACAGTTCCCACCTTGTTTAATATATAAGTTATTCTATTACTCCCTGCTTCTCAAATTGGGCTGAATAAACTGTCTAATTTAACTGTTATTGGGGTTCCCAGCTTGTTTAATAGATAAGCAGATCGAATACTCCTCGACTCTCAAATTGGGGTGAATAACTAGTGTAATTTAACTGTTATTGGGATGTCCCCTTTGCTTAATAGATACACAGATCTATTTCACCTTGATTCTCAAATTGGGGTGAATAAATTGTGTAATGTAACTGTTATTAGGGTGCCCCCCTTGTTAAATAGAGGATGTCAGTGAACGATGTCTTGATGATGCAAGTGAACAGGGGTACTCCCCTATGTAACTTTGAGGTTAGCTCAGGCCCTTTGAGGAAGCCACTTTATTTCAGGACTATGGGATAAATGATGTCATTCCACTCATTCACATCCTGGAGCAGATGCTGATAAATCTGGCTAGCCAGGGGACAGGAGACGTGGTGCCTACATATCAAAGCCACCTAAGTCTTGTGGGGGCTGAACTAGTGGGGGAGTAGAAGGATAAGGAGGAGGACTATAACGCCCAGGAAATGTATAGAGAAATAGGTGGTTTATCTGCACAAGTGACAGTAGAGGAGCAGGAGGAGCTGGAGGGCAATGAGGAAGACCAGATAGATGACTCCGACACAATGTGGCAGTATGCAGTGGAGATGGAGGCAGGGAGTCCCTCCAAGTCACTTGTACAAATGGCTAGATACATGTTGAATTGCATGTGTAGTGACAGCCGCATTATCACCATTTGGCAAAGGGATGAGCACTAGCTCTACATCATGTTAGACACTCACTATCGGCCCAAAATGGGGTCTTTTTTAAACCTGCTGAGAGGGATGATAAACTTAACTACTATAGAGACATCCTATGTACTCAGTTGGTTGAGTTGGTTGCTGTCTTTATGCGCCATAGCCCATCCTCACAAAGGTCTGACCAGAGGGACCCTCTGCGCTTACGCTCCACTACTATGACTGGTGGAGGGGAGTAGGTGGGCAGGAACAGTACCAGCTCTGTCAGCAGCAACTTGAGTCTCCAGTCTCTGATGAGCATGTTTCTTCACTCGCCTACTGAAGAAACCACCCCTCAGCAGCAGGACATAGACCAGAACCTGAACGAGCAGGTTGTGGTATACTTAGAGTACACCCTGTCACCCTAGATCAAAGATCCAAACTTGTATTGTGGCCACAACTGGCCAAGTTTGCACTGCACAAGCTTTCCTGCCCAGCCCAGTAGTGTGGCATTAGAGCAGGTGTTTAGTGCAGTGGGAGGCATAATTACCCCAAAGAGAACTCGCCTTTCAAAACAAAATGTTGAAAGATTAACCTTTATAAAGATGAATCAGGTGTGCATCAGCCAGGATTTCCACACACTGCTATCTGATGCCTCAGACTAGATCATTCCTGCATTAATGTTTTCACTTGTTTTCAAATGTTTTCTGATGCTGTCCTGATGACACACACCTGCTGCCTCTGCTGCCATCTTCTCTTATCACCACCATATTGTGCTCTTACTACCACTGCAGTTGCCTCCCACCTACCCACTATGTGAGTGGGCTACTATGTTGACTCCTCATGTTGTTGCCACCCTCACCATTCTGTTTTGGGGACACTAAAGTCCCTGTTTGGCCTTGTTGACATCACAGTTTACTTTACCATTCTCTTGATCCATCAGAAGAACCAAAAAATGAAAAACACAATGAATCTTGTCTTTGGAGCATCTTTAAGGCCTCTATTACATGGTCAGTATTTTGCATTAGGATTTGATCATGATTTGGAAGCCAAAAGCCAGAGTGGGTCCAAAGAACAGAAGACATGCAAATATTTCCTTCACATGTAATCTCTGTTTTGGACCCACTACTTTTTTTGCCTTACCAATACTGATCAATTACTGATCATATACTGAGCGTGTGAAGGTGGATACTCAAAGGACAGGATCAGTTTTTTTTTTTTTTTTTGGGGGGGTTGTTCTTTCGATGGATCAGAAGAACATGGCATCAACACAAACTTACTGTTGACACCCTCCCCAATCTGTCATGGCACAATTACTTGTATCAGTAGGTAACAGAACAGGTTCACTAGCAATCTATGTGGAAATAGCAGATGGCGTAAAATGAGACCACTCTTTCACTCTATAGTAGAATGAGTGGGTAACACGATACTATCAATCAATGTGGACACCCCACAAACAGTGAAATGAGACCGCTCTTTCACAATTTAGTAGAATCAGTGGCTAACAGGTTAACTAGCAATCTATCTGGAAACAGCAGATGGTATAAAATGAGACCACTTTTCCACTCTATAGTGGAATCTTTGGTCACTACAAGGTTAAGTACATTATACCTGATGCAAACATTGACCTATAAGGTTGAGTTCGCACTTCAGTTATTTGGTTAGTTAATTCCAGCAGTAATTGCATGGTGAGCCAAAATCAGGAGCTAATCCTAACGTATCACAAAAAGATCATCACTTGTTCTTTGTTTTGGACCAGTAACTGACCTAATAAGTGAAGTGTGAAGTGTTTTAATACCAGAAAGGACTAGCTATGCATCTTGCTTCAATGCATAGTAATGTACACCGATATATACTCTCCTTGCAGGCCGGCATATAGCTGAATTAACACACTTTGTGAGTTGTGACAAATCAATTCGTAACGAAACAGATTTTTCGGAAAAATTCAGCGAAGCATCTGATTTGAATTTTTGAGAACTGCGCTCATTTCTAGTCAGTTTATATGTACTTATTTTATTCATTAACCCCTTGACAACTTCCACTGTACATGTTTGGTGGATGTCGAGTCTTAAAGATAGAGTCTGCTCCGAAGCGGAACAAGCGCTATACTTAGTAGATGCCTGCTGTTTCATACACAAACACCAGTGTCTAATGACCAGCGGAGATCAGGAAAGGCATGAATTAAAGGTAAAGAGCCTGAGTCTGTATTAGGCCTCCAGGCTCCTTACTTGTATATTGTTATTCAGGCCAGCAGATGGTAGCACTGAACAGTAATATACCTATTTCTGTATAGGATAATGGAGAAAATTCCATTACCCATTACAAATTGCAATCTGATGATTGCATGTTGTGGTTCACTTGGGGGCAGAATAAAACGTTTTTTAAAAAGTTTATAGAAACTATCCCGTTTTCTCCTAAACCAAAATAAAAATATTTAGTAACATAGTATATAAGACCGAAAAAAACATTTGTCCATCCAGTTCGGCCATTTTCCTACAAGTTGATCGAGAGGAAGGCAAAAAAATCTTGTGAGGCAGAAGCCAATTTTCCCCAATCAGGCAATCAGAATAACTCCCTGGATCAACAACCCCTCTCTAGTAGCTATAGCCTGTAATATTATTACACTCCAGAAATACATCCAGTCCCCTCTTTAATTCCTTTATTTTACTCACCATCACCACCTCCTCAGGAAGAGAGTTCCATAGTCTCACTGCTCTTACCGTGAAGAATCCATTTCTATGTTTGTGTACAAACCTTCTTTCCGCCAGACGCAGAGGATGTCCTCTCGTCACAATCACAGTCCTGGGGATAAATAGATGATGGGACAGATCTCTGTACTGACCCCTGATATATTTATACATAGTTATTAGATCTCCCCTCAGTCGTCTTTTTTCTTCAAGTGAATAACCCTAATTTTGATAACCTTTCAGGGTACTGTAGTTGCCCCATTCCAGTTACTTTAGTTGTCCTCCTCTGAACCCTCTCCAGCTCTACTATGTCTGCCTTGTTTACAGGAGCCCAGAACTGTACACTGTACTCCATGTGTGGTTTGACTAGTGATTTGTAAAGTGGTTGGTCTATGTTCTCATCATGGGCATCTATGCCCCTTTTGATGAAACACATTATTGTATTGGCCTTGGCAGCAGCTGCCTGACACTGTTTTTTACAGCTTAGTTTGCTGTTTATTAGAATACCTAGATCCTTTTCCATGTCAGTGTTACCGAGTGTTTTACCATTTAGTATGTACAGGTGACTTGCATTATTCCTTCCCATGTGCATAACTTTACTTTTGTCAGTGTTAAACCTCATCTGCCATTTCTCTGCCCAAGCCTCCAATCTATCCAGATCCCTCTGTAGCAGAAAAAAATGACATCATGGGCATCACCGCATGTGAAAATGCCCGTACTATTAAAATATTAGAAAACGAATCCCATACGGTGAAGAGCATAATGGAAAAAAGGACAATTCACCATTTTTTCATCACAGATCATTGCACAAATAATGAGCTCTCACAAATCTCCATAACCATAATTATAAAAAAATTATGAAAAACATTTTTTTTCAAAAGTTTCCATTTTTTTCAGTATTAAAACACAAGAAAAACTATACATATGTGGTATATTGCCGTAATCATACTGACCTGTAGATTGAAGAGCACAAGTCAGTTTTGCTGCATAGTGAACGCTGTGAAAACAAAACCCATAAAACTGTGGCGGAATTGCTTTTTTTTCAAATTCCATCCAATTTGCATTTTTTTCTTTCATCCCACTACATTGTATTCCATATTAAATGGTGGCATTTGAAAGTACAACTTCTCCCACAAAAAACAAGCCTTCATATAGCTATGTGAACAGAAGGGATCAAAAACAGAAAACGCGAAAACGGAAAATCGCTGAATCAGAAAAGGGTTAATGTATATTATTTTTACTCAGCATGCATATATGATATATTTAGTACAAGTAGCATCAAGGGACAGTCCCAAAATATATCACAGTGCAATAATCTCTTAATAGCAACCTATGGAAAACAATAATGATGGAGGTTGTAGTACTCCTCTCTGTCTCCCAGTAGAACCACAGACATGAAATGAGGTTCTTGTTAAATCCTTTTGCAGTTCCCAGACTCAGGAGTGCGTAAACTTTAGATACAGGTGGACAATCCATCTTAAAATATAGTGGATGCTTTAGCAATATTCTCTTTCACAACAGTAAGGTCTCTCTGTCATAAACATGCACAATACCTTGCTGTATGAGCCCAATGTAGTGCCTTGTGAGTTTTAGACCTTGTAATCTACTTCTCCTTGGAGTGCTCTGGTTCCAAAGAACTCTCTCTATCTCTTCCTTGGCTGTTGAAGTATCAGATAAGGAGAATCTTTGAACGTTGGCCTATTTCTCAGGCGCTTGCACATGTAGCTCTTCACTGTTCTCACTAATCAGGGGGAGGACCTATGTCAATCAACCTGGAAACCTGACACAGTGAGCTAAAGTGTTAACCCCTAGTTGTCCCTTCAGTGCTATAAAGTACACAAACATGAGAAAACACAACATTTAACTCAACAACATAAAATTTGAGCAATTAACCCTTTTCTGTAACCCTTCTTGGGTACACCTGCGGCACCCAAAATCATTGTTTGTTGGCAGTACATAGCCCAGTGCAAACCATAATAATGTTTACACATAATAATTCATAATGATGATAGTTCACCATCCTTTTACTTAGAAAGTGTCACGGACGTTCCCGTGGCAGGTACCAGGAAATCAAAGAGACTGGCATAACGTAGGTTAAATTGACAAGTTCCTTGTGGATCTTATTGTGTCTATGTTTTGGTGAATACCACTCCCCTTGCTTCATGTGTTGCTTGCTGGTAATTTACCTTCCCTTTAGTAGCCCCTTCTTACTCTCGGAGGGGTGGTTTATAGATTTTCTTCCAGCCTTTAAACTAGCTGGTCAGTTGTACTCTGTGGTGCTTCTGGAGTTGCCAGTTTTCTACTTTAACCACCTCCCGACCGCCTAAAGCAGGGATGCGTCCTGCAGGCGGCCAGGATGTTCCTCCTTGACTCATCGGCGCGTCATCTCGTGAGGAACGAGATTTCACACGTGTTCACAGGATCTCAACGGCAGGAACTTTAACTACAGCCTGCCAGCTCTGATCATGCGCTGGCAGGCTGTAGATGTTAAAAAAATGGCAACTGAATCGCATATAAGACCCTGTTTTGTAAACAGCTTCTGATATGCCTGCTGCCTGCTCCTCTGGTGGTCCCTTTTGCTTGGTACCACCAGAGGACACTGTAAGTGCACTAATCACAACACACCAACACCCCCCCCTTCACTGATTAACCCCTGATCACCCCAGGTCACCCCCCTGATCACCCAATGTCACCCCCATGTCACTAATCACCCCCCTGTAAGGCTCATTCAGATGTCCGTATGTGTTTTTCGGATCCGTGGATCCGCAGATCCGCAAAACACGGACACCGGCAATGTGCTTTCCACATTTTGCGAATCCGCACATTGCCAGAACTATATAGAAAATATATAGAAAATGCCTTCTCTTCCTGTCCGCAATTGCGGGAAACCCGGAAGTTCGCGGCCGCAGCTCCGCAAATCCGCAGAATTGGGGAATAGATGCAGACATTTTTGCAGACGTGTGAATGGGGCCTTACTTCGCAAGCACTCCTATGTCCTTTCCCCTCTTTTTTTTTTTTTCTTGCACTTTTCTGGCAGAGATTTTTTCATCTACATTGATTGATGCGAATGAAGAAATCTGTGCCATTCATTTTTTTTTCAGCCCTGAGGCTGAACGGAAAAAAAAATCTCATTACCCGTATGCTCAATATAAGGAGAATAGCAGAAACTCCTAATGCTGGCCATACATGTAATGATTGCGGAGACCCTCAAATGCCAGGGCAGTACAAACACCGCACAAATGACCCCATTTTGGAAAGAAGACACCCCAAGGTATTCGCTGAGGGGCATATTGAGTCCATGAAAGACTGAACTTTTTGTCACAAGTTAGCGGAAAGGGAGACTTTGTGAGAAAAAAAAAAGTCAATTTCCGCTAACTTGTGCCAAAAAAAAATCTTCTATGAACTCGCCATGCCCCTCACGGAATACCTTGGGGTGTCTTCTTTCTAAGATGGGGTCACATGTGGGGTATTTATACTGCCCTGGCATTTTAGGGGTCCTGAAGCGTGAGAAGAAGGGCACTTTTATGCATTTGGATTCCAAACTACTTCTCACGCTTTAGGGCCCCTAAAATGCCAGGGCAGTATAAATACCCCACATGTGACCCCATTTTAGAAGGAAGACACCCCAAGGTATTCCGTGAGGGGTATGGCGAGTTCACGTAAAATTTTCTTTTTTGTCACAAGTTAGTGGAATATGAGACTTTCTAAGGAAAAAAAAAAATAAGTCAATTTCCGCTAACTTGAACGAAAAAAAAAAAAATCTTCTATGAACTCGCCATGCCCCTTACGGTGACATGGGGTGATCAGGGGTTAATCAGTGACGGGGGGGGGGGGGGGGTTGGTGTGTGGTGATGGGTGCACTTACAGTGTCCTCTGGTGGTCCCAAGCAAAAGGACCACCAGAGGAGCAGGTAGCAGTTCATAGAAGATTTTTTTTTTTTGGCACAAGTTAGCGGAAATTGATATATATATATATATATATATATATATTTTTTTCTTACAAAGTCTCATATTCCACTAACTTGTGACAAAAAATAAAATTTTACATGAACTCACCATACACTCACGGAATACCTTGGAGTGTTTTCTTTCAAAAATGGGGTCACTTGTGGGGTATTTATACTGTCCTGGCATTTTAGGGGCCTCTAATGCGTGAGAAGTAGTTTGGAATCCAAATGCGTAAAAATGCCCTGTGAATTCCTAAAGGTGCTCATTGGAATTTGGGCCCCTTTGTGCATCTTGGTGGCAAAAAGTGTCACTCATGTGGTATCTCCGTACTCAGACGAAGTAGGGCAATTTGTTTTAGGGTGTATTTTTACATATACCCATGCTGGGTGTGAGAAATATCTCTGTAAATGACAACTTTTTAAAAAATGTTATACAAAGTTGTCAATTTACAGAGATATTTCTCTTACCCAGCATGGGTATATGTACAAATACACCCCAAAACACATTTCCCTACCTCTTCTGAATACGTCGATACCATATGTGTGCCACTTTTTTGCAGCCTAGGTGCGTAAAAGGGCCGAAAGTCCAACGAGTACCTTTAGGCTTTACATGGTTGCTCACAATTTAGCCCCGCCCAAAATGCCAGAACAGTAAACACACCCCACAAATGACCCCATTTTGGAAAGTAGACACCCCAAGGTATTCACTGAGGGTCATAGTGAGTCTGTGGGAGATTTTTTTTTTTTTTTTGCCAGAAGTTTTTTTTTTTTTTTAATAATATTTTCCTTTTTTATTTCAATCATCTCAAAGAACACAATTCATCAAACAAATTACAAAAAGAATCTCCCCATTCCTCCCACCCCCCCTTAACCCACCCCCCAATCCTGCAGGGAAGAAAGAGAAAAAAAAATTAATAATATCCTCAACCATCCCAATCTCTCCAAACATTGACCCATTTCACATAGGACCCTCTTTGTCTGTACATAATTCTCTCATAGATTTTCACCTTATCCACTAAACATAGCCAGTTATTGCAGTCTGGAGCAGAGGGGGAAAACCATTCTCTGGCTACAAGAAGCCTAGCCAGAAAAATCACTTTAGTCAACAGACGGCTCTTCATGGGCTGGCAATTAACCTCTGAAAATCCCCTAAAACCCATACCTTAGGAGATAGAGGAATATCTATTTTAAGTCTCCGAATCAAGGTTATTTGAATCGTTCTCCAATTTTTACTCACTATCGGGCAATCCCAGAACAGATGCATATGATCTGCCCTGGGGTCCCCACAGCGAAGGCAGTCAGAAGAGGCTCTAAATCCCCTTTTATGGAGCCATAGAGGTGTCACATATATTTTGTGTATAATATTGAACTGTACAACAATGTGATTAAAATTGTGCGAAACCTGACTAAAATTCTCCCCTATATTCTCCCAGTCTGGAGAACCCACCTCTGACAATAAAGCAGACCAGGATCTCTGTCCTGGAGAAAAACATTCCAAAAAAAAACTTTTCATCAAGTGCCTATAACAATGTGATAATTTAACTTTCATACCACCTTTCTTACAAATCAGATTGTGCAAAAATTCAGGAGTGTCTACCTCAAGTGAATAACTATCGATAGTATTAAGTGCTGACCTCAATTGAAAATATGCATCCCAAGCCACCTCACCTAAATTTAAATTCTGTTTTAGCTCCATAAGAGACAGGACTTGGCCATTTTTAACCACCTGATTCAGATATTGAATATTTCTCGTCCTCCAATATTGCCGACAGTTTAAGTCATCTAATTTCAAAAGCTTTGAGTTATGCCATAATGGGGTACAGATAAGTGCTGCCTTAACTTTAAACCAGCTCTTTATCACCAGCCATGCCTTTGTAGCCATTCTGCAAAAAGATTTATATCCAATCTGTATATTAAGTAAATAGTCGGACTCCAATACTGTAAATAGATCTGAGAAGCCTGAGTCTTTCACCAGTTTTCTACAGAGTTGGCTATTTTCCCAGTCATTGAAGAAGCAAAGTTGAGAGGCCATAAAATATCCTCTAAAATAGGGAGGTTAAGACCTCCCTGTTGTAGGGCATAGAAAAATAAAGCGACTTTAATCTCACCCGCTTCCTCCTCCATAATAAATTATTAATCATCCGTTCTATCAACCTAAAGTACTTATCTTCAATCCAAACGGGCGAATTGCGAAGAACATAAAGAACCTGGGGCAGCACCACCATTTTATTAATGAAATTCTATCCCCTCTTGCAGGCAGAACTTTTTTCCATATCTTAATTTTTGATCTCACTTTTGGACAATAGAGGATCAAATTAAGTTGGAGATAATCTTGAGTTTTGGCAGAGGCTGTTATCCCCAGATATTTTATTGAATCGGAGATCGATACCTGATTAGGGAGATTTTCCACAGATACACGCAATTTATCTACAGGGAGAAGAACAGTCTTCCCCCAATTAACCTCCAAGCCAGAAGAATAGGAAAATAGGCTGACCAGTTCCATTATTCGAGGAAGTGTTTTTTCTGTTTGGTGAATGAAAAACAAGATATCATCTGCATAGAGAGATATGCAATCCTGCTTCTCCATTACACCAAAGCCAGCCACTCTCGAATCTTGCCTTATACTAATTGCAAGGGGTTCAATATAGATATTAAATAAGAGAGGGGAAAGAGGACATCCTTGACAAGTACCTCTGCCCAACACAAAACTCTCTGTCAGCATATCATTAATCCTAATTCTGGCCACTGGACATTTATATAACAACTGAACCATCCCCATAAATTTAGGGCCAAAACCCATTCTTTTCATCACCTCCCAGAGAAACGTCCACTCAAACCCTGTCGAACGCCTTAGTAGCATCCAATGACAGGACCGAGCGGGCGCTCCCACCGGGAGACCGAATATTAGCAAAAAACCTATGCAGATTATGATGGGTACCCCTTTTTGACATAAAGCCATTTTGATCTGGATGAATCAGAGAGGACATAACCTGAGAGAGCCTCTTAGCCAAAACCTTTGATAACAACTTAACGTCCGTATTTAATAGGGAAATTGGTCTATATGAGCTCAAATCCGCCGGATCTTTATCTTTTTTAGGGATCAAAACTATCATAGCTTCCATCATAGACTGTGGCAAAGCCCCTCCCTGCGATGCTTGAACAAACACTTCCAGTAAATGAGGGAGGATGACATCACTGTACTTATGATAAAATTCATATGGAAAACCATCTGACACTGGCGATGAGTTCCCGGAGATAGACCTCAAAGCCTCTTGAATTTCCACAAGAGACAACTCTCCTTCCAGAGATTCTTTTTGGGCTTCTGTTAGCATCGGAAGAGAAATTCTCTCCAGGAACTGTCTCGCCGGGTCAGTTGGCACACCAGTAGAAGCTCTATATATCTGGGAGAAGTATTGCAGAAAAGTATCTCTAATACCCTCTGGGTCTGATATTACTACCCCATCTGAATTACGAACTAAAGTAATAGCTTTCTTTTTTTTGTCCTGTTGTGATATTATATTAGCTAGAAGCTTACCAGGACGTCCAGATTCTGAAAAATACTTCTGTCCCTTAAAAAGTAACCTATGATTTGCTTTCTCAATTACATATTCCTTCAGAGAACAACTAGCCTTCTGCATCTCTTCTTTACTACATTCAGTAGGTTGATCAATAAATCGTTCCGTTGTGGAAGCCACGATATCAGTCAAGTCCTCCTCCCTCTTCTTAAATGATCTTCTCACAGCAGTGATATCACTAATAAGAACCCCCCTCAGATATGCTTTCAGAGCATCCCAAACTAAATTGATGTTAGCAGAGGGAAGATTCACCTCCCAAAAGGAAGATACATGTGTTTTAATAGACTTTTTTTGCCAGAAGTTAGCAGAAATGGAAACTTTATATATTTTTTTCCTCAGAAAGTGTCATTTTACGCTAACTTGTGAAAAAAAATGAAAGCATACATGAACTCACCATGCCCCTCCACAAATACTTTGGGGTGTCTTCTTTCTAAAATGGTGTCATTTGGTGGGTATTTATACTATCCTGGCATTCTAGCACCTCAAGAAATATGACAGGTGCTCAGAAAGTTAGAGCTGCTTCAAAATGCGGAAATTCACTTTTTTGCACCATAGTTTGTAAACGCTATAACTTTTACCCAAACCAATAAATATACACTTATTGCATTTTTTTTATCAAAGACATGTAGAACAATAAACTTAGAGAAAAGTTTATATAGAAATGTAGTTTTTTTTTTTAAAAAAAAAAACAGAAAGCTGAAAGCAAAAAATGCAAAAATTTTGGTAATTATTTATTAATATCAAAAAAAGTAAAAATTTCAGCAACAATGAAATACCACCAAATGAAAGCTCTATTAGTGAGAAGAAAAGGAGGTAAAATTCATTTGGGTGGTAAGTTGTATGACCGAGCAATAAACTGTGAAAGTAGTGTAGTGCAGAATTGTAAAAAGTGGTCTGGTCCTTAGGTGGGTTTAAAGAGGACCTTTCACTGGTCCACAGTTTATTAGTCAAAGGTATGTACATGGAGAGCAGCACCCAGGGATGACCCTGCACTTACTTTAATCCCTGGGTGCAGCTCCGTTTGTCCTCTGTAGCCCCCGGTAACGGTGCTCGTGCTTCTCCAATTTTGCTTGGGGCGGAGGCATCTTCTTTTGCCCTGAGCGTCTCCTTCTCCCAGGGCTGGAGCGCTGGCCAATCACAGCGCTCAGCTCATATTCAGGATATGAGCTGAGCGCTGTGATTGGCCAGCGCACCAGCCCTGGAAGAAGGAGACGCCCAGGGCAAAAGAAGATGTCTCCGCCCCAGGTAAAATTGGAGAAGCATGAGCGGCGGTACCGGGGGCTACAGAGGACGAACTGAGCGGCACCCAGGGATACAAGTAAGTGCAGGGACATCCCTGGGTGTCGCTTCCCATGTACATACCTTTACCTAATAAACTGTGGACCAGTGAAAGGTCCTCTTTAAGCTAGGGGGGCTGAGGTGGTTAAGCTAAGTTTTGTCTTTCCTTATTGTATTGTGTTTGCTATATTCCCTGTTCTTTGTATCTGGGCCTGAGACAGAGACTTCCATTCGTACATCTGGCGAGGAAAGGGTTGTCTCTGGTCCTTACTTTATTCCAGGGCCATATAGGGAAATAAGAGCCTAGGTATTCAGTATATGATTATTCCTACCTTCAAGGTCTATTCATATTGATAGGTAGTTAGGGGCCCGATTTAGGGTTATTTAGGTGCTGACCTGTTCCTTCTATAGTTTCCAGGCCCAGTTACTGTTCCCCTTCCCTCCTGTGCTCAGTGTGGAGTTTTTCCTCCCCAATGATCGTGACATTATAAACCGCCGAATAACCATCATTTTGTTGTCTGTATCAGTTCAGCCATGGATGTTATCGCTGCACTGGCCGGACAGCTACAGGGGCTGTCTCTGGAGGTGGATGACCTCCTCACGACCGTCTCACAGATGCAGAGACCACTGTTGGCTGATCCCAGTAGTGTTTACCTTACCTGTCCTGAACCTAAAGTTGCTCTCCCGGATAGATTTTCTGGGGGGAGTGATAATTTCATTTGGTTCAGGGAAGCGTGCAAATTATACTTTAAGCTGTGTCCACACTTATCTGGGGACGAGAACCAGAGATTGGGTGTGATTATTTTTGCTTAAAGGGGACGCCCAGTCTTGGGCTTTTTCTCTGCTGACTGGATCACAGTCTCTCCATTCAGTAGATGCATTTTTCGAAGCTTTAGGTCTCATCTATGATGACCCGGACCGAACCTCCCTGGCCGAGACTAAATTATGGGGTCTGCATCAGGGAGAGCGTTTGGCGGAGATCTATTGTTTTTCCGAATTTAGGAGGTGGGCTACGGATACTGAGTGGAACGATCCAGCTCTCCGTAGCTAGTTTTGTCAGGGATTATCTGAGAGGCTGAAGGATGCTTTGGCCTTTCATGAGAATCCTGAGTATTTGGAAGACGCTATGTCTTTGGCTGCACATATTGATAGACTCCTGAGAGAGAGATCTAAGGGCCCATGCTCTCCGGACGTTCTGTTACATAATGTACCATATTCCCTTGAATCTTTAGGAGAAGAGACTCCTGAGCTTATAGCTGGGGAGGAACCCATGCAATTGGGGGGAGCGACTCCTGGATCTTATTGCAAAAGTAGGAGTCGCAAGCAGCGAGTATGTTTATTCTGTGGTCAAAGGGGACATTTTATCAATATATGTCCAAGCATTCAGTGGCAAAAAGAGAAACTCAAAGGGACATCTAAATCCATTCTGACTATCGGAGGTGTGAGTGGTGAGTGAGAGAATGTGCATCTGTCCTTTGCTGGCAGTACCTGATTTCTCCTGACTGCCGAGGTGGCGCTAAAATAAAAACCTGTGGGATTTGAAGTATTTATCGACAGTGGGGCACCTGATTCATGCTCAGTTTGTCTGCATGCGCGGGTTATCACCAAGTACATAAAAAAAAAAAACATTCCTGTATTTGCCATTGATTCTGCCCCTCTTATTCAGAGGTGCTTGTTGCAAGTTTTGCATGATGTCAGATTAAGAGTGGGTGACTTTTATCAAGAAGTTATCTCGTATTTTGTCTTGAATGGTCTCCCTGCACCTATTGTTCAGGGTTTACCGTGGCTTACCATGCATAATCCAACTATCGATTGCATTGATAATTGTCTCAATACATCTCTTTCTGTGGTTACTACTAAGGCTGTACCCTCTTTTATATCTGATTTTGCCCATGTGTTTTCTGAGAGTCAATGTCAGGATTTACCTCCCCATTGGAAATATGATTGCCCTGTCAATCTTATTTCCAGGCTAAATTGCCTAAATTTAGGTTGTATAATCTTTCTGAACCTGAAAGGCAGGCCATGAGAGAATCTATTGCCGAGAGTGTGAAGAAAGGGTACATAAGACCTTCCAAGTCTCCAGTAGCTGCAGGGTTCTTTTTTGTAAAAAAAAAAAAGGCTGGAGGTCTTCGGCCATGTCTGGATTTTTGTGAACTCAATCAGATTACTATCCGTGATCCTTACCCTCTTCCTTTGATTTCTCATTTATTTAACCAGATTTTTGGTGCCAAGGTGTTCTCCAAGTTGGATTTAAGGGGGAATAAAATCTGGTTAGGATCAAGGAAGGGAATGAATGGAAGACGGCTTTCAATACTCCTGAGGGGCACTTGGAGAGCCTGGTTGTCACGACCGCTATCCCAGCAGCAGTCGTGTCGCACGAGACGGAGGGGAAGGGGGACCCTTATCTATGGATGGGAAATAGAACGGCCACCCCTGACAAACCCTAAGCTGGCACCTGTCTGCCCTGATACCCTAGACGGGGTGTAAACCCGTGCGGCGAGCAGGATGCCTAAACCCTGAGTCACCCTAAGAAGACTAGACTGGGTAAAGGCAGATGGGAGCACTAGTCACCATCACTCATGTCTAGGAGAACAACAGAGGAAGACAGCAACAAACAAACAATCTCCAGCAGAGATAGACTTATCCAGTCACGAGCAGAGAAGATGATCCCAATAACGACAGTCCACGCCAGACAAGAGCTCCACAGCAATACCGTCAAACGATCTCCTTCAAAGGTCAGCATAGCACTGGAAGTAAGGACTATATCTGGCAATGACTGCAAGTGAAACTGAAACTAATATAGTAGCTGGGAGTGGCAGACAGCACTCACCTGAGAAGAATGCCTACAAACTCCCAGTCAGGACAAAAAGGTTCACAAGGCAAAACCCGGATGACATACCCTGAACCACGGAGCAAACTCACAAGCTATCGCGAGTAGCAAGTCACTGCGACCTTCTCCTCCCAGACCTGTCTGGATCAGTCACAGTCATGACACTGGTCATGCCCTTCAAGTTGACTAATGCCCGGCGGTTTTTGCAACATTTTGTGAATGACATGTTTCATCACCTGATGGGGAGGTTTGTAGTCGTGTATATAGATGACATTCTTATTTATTCTCCAGACATGGAAACACATCAGAATTATGTGAGACAGGTGTTACAGATCCTAAGGGATAATAAATTGTTTGCAAAGTTAGAAGTGTGTTTTTGTGGTACACAAGGTGCATTTTTTGGGCTACTTGCTGTCATCTTTGGGTTTTCGAATGGATCATGAGAAAGTCTGTGCTGTATTGGACTGTGATCGACCCAAAAATCTGAAGGCTCTTATGCGGTTTTTAGAGAGCACCAACTATTACCAAAAATTTATTAAGAATTATTAGACAATAATAATACCCTTAACGGACATGACTTAGAAAGAGACAGATGTCTCTGTATGGTCTGATTCAGCGTTGCAATAATTTTTTGTGATTAAGGAATGTTTCTCTTCTGTTTCCATATTGGTGCAGCCAGATGTGTCACAACCATTTATTATGAAAGTGGACGCATCTGAGCCTTCTATTGTGTCAGATTGTGTCAGAGAAAACGGATCCGTCCCCATTGACTTGCATTGGGGGTCATGCCAGATCCGTCTTGCTCCGCATCCCAGGATGGAAAGCAAACTACAATGTGTTGCGGTTTGCTCTCCAGTATGGGAATGCAACTGAACGGAATGCATTTTGGAGCATTCCGTTATGTTCAGTTCAGTTTTGTCCCCATTGACAATGAATGGAGATAAAACTGAAGAATTTTTTTCCGGTATTGAGCCCCTGTGACGGATCTCAATACCGGAAAACTAAAACGCTAGTGTAAAGTAGCCTTATTTAATCAGTCTTTATTGTTAATGACCATGATCATGTGGTCATTAACAATGAAGACTGACTAAACAATGAGGTCCTAATGAGCCACGTGTAACTCGGCTAGAACGTACGTCTGCATCGCATTGTTCTCAAAAGACTGCTACTCATGGATCTGGTCAGAAAGTCAGTAAGCACATCTGGCTGATCTCTGGCTATTTGCTGCTTGTGCACTGCCATCTACTGTCACTCCTAATACCATATTTGACTAAGCAATCTGCCTATTTATGAAAATAACAGGCACTTGATATAGCATAGCTGTGCCATGTGGTCATACCATCAGGGTACAGCCAGACAAATTGGCAGGTGCGCTGTGGAGACACAGCCGGGATGCAGCCCAAAACGAGAATGGACCATAGCCATTTGACATCATCACAGGTCTTTCAGTTGTAAAACTACTGACTCTGTACTTTGCATGGCTGTCCTGATCACATGCTGATGACATCATCGTAGGTCCTTCTACACAGCTAGCTAGGTTTTTACAGCTAGCTATGTAAGTAAAATTGAGGACAGGGCTTTCCCGCAGGGTCTGGCCCCCTTTCTCTATAGGCCCAATAGCAGCTCCATAGGCCCCATAGGTCTCTAGTGACCGTTCCTGTCCTACATGGACATATGGACCTCAATGTGTATTAAAAATCATCCCTGTGTTCTCTAAACATACCAAATCAGATGACTTTTTAAAAGTAGATGAAAACTATGTTGATGGATTTTATCTTTAGCTTTTTCAACCCCATTCCTCTCCTTTTCCAATTAATGTAACATTGGCTGAGTTAACTTTATTCACTAAATATTAATTTTTTAACCTGCCAGGATTTAGAGATCCCTTTTGAATGTGATATTTTGACAAAGAAAATCGAAGTATATAACTTCTCCTAAGAGTAAAAGGAAGGACAACAATTTTTTTCTGTTCCTGATTTATTGGTACTATTACAGATGCATATAATTTTCTGAGGGAAGAGAAAAAATAATTGCGCCAGAATTGCCACATATGCTCAGTAAATATCAATCTTTGCTTACTGTAGCATGCAGTTTATAAACCTGAAACCCTATGTATTAATCAAACAGTTCCTGCCAACAACCAAAAATGCTTTCTCTGTAATGCTCACTTTTCATATACTGTAACACCCAATTCCCTAATTATTTTCTTAGCAAGTGGGTTATTCAATATATAGCATATATTTATGTGGATATCACTTTAAAACAAATGTTTTTACAGCATATGTTGCTATGTATTGCTATTATTTTACTATTTTGTTACATTTCTTGAAGGTACTTACAAACCTAGCTTTCATCATAATGCGAGTTTGGGTACCCGGACACAGACTGTATCACTGAATCTGGGTTCCAGTTCGTGGTTTGGGCAATTAATTAATTACTTTATTATATTCCTTTACAACATGGTTATATCGGAAAATAACATAATACTTAAAATGGAATGCAAAAGGGACACCTTTAGAAACATTCCATTTTGCATTCCATCATAATAGACGTCTATGGGAGCATAACAAATTTGTTATGCTGCCCATAGACTTCTATCATGATGGAATGCAAAATGCCTCTTTAAAGTCTATGGGCAGCATAACAGATCCATCCTGCAGATTGATATATATATATTTTTGGAAAAAATTCTGCAAATCTTGTAATTTATATCTCTGCTTCTTCTTTTTTTATCTTCAGTTATACATGGGGAAGGCGTTATCAATACTTAAAAATGTACTCATTTTTTATCAATATTCTTTCTATATGTTCACAACTCAGTATTATTAGTAGGTCTGTGTTCACATTGTGTGTGTGTTGCAATGATGATTACATATGATGTAAGGTTTTTTTCTTTGTAGGACAGGTTTTTTGAGATGGAGCAGTGCTGATTGTGTTGTTGCTGCCGACTGCTCTCTAGTGTACAACTCACTGTATCTTCATTGCATTGACATTATTTTTAAACCCACATGTGTGCTTTTCAGTGACGTCACTAGTTGCTCCTTGAGAGTGCGAGTTGCAAATCTGAATGCACTGAATCGCGCCACCGGCCAGGGCGCAATCCGTAGCCTAGATTTCAGACCCGTCACAGCGTGAGTCCCACACTGCATTTAGAGAAAGACAGACACCACAGATTAAAAAAACATCAGCAAGGTCATTTGGAATAGAAACTGGTTGTATTACAGCTGGTATCTTTCAGCAGGGGGATTATATCTACGGTAGTGTGCGGTATCATGGAGATAAGTTGTCAAACTCTTTACTCAGAACTTAGTTGAAGCACCTTTGACAACGATTACAGCCTCATTTCTTCTATGGTATGATGCCACAACGTTTCCACACCTGGAATTAGGCATTTTCTGCCATTCTTCTGGGCAGATCCTCTCAAGCTCCATCAAGTTGGAAGGGGGATTAGAGATAAGTGAATCTTTTGAGATTCAGTTTGGTTCCAATTCGCCAACTTTTTGAAATGTGGCTTCATTTTTAATGAATTTTTGCCTTTTCTCTACCCCATCCCCATCTTAAGCTCTTGAATGCAATGACAGCAATAGTAAATCACTGACATACATAGCTATGGGTGAATGTATGTTTGATAGCATTAAGGCCCCATGCACATGACCGTTGTTTGTTTCCGTGTCCGTTCCGTTGTTTTTCACGGATAGGATGCTTTCCCATTCATTTCAATGGGTCCGTCAAAAAATGCGGATGGTCAACCGTTTTTGTTCCTCATCCGTGATCCGTGTTTTCATTCCGTCAAAAAAATAGTGCATGTCCTATTTTTTTCACGTTTGCGGACAAGGATAGGCATTTTTACAATGGATCTGCTATAAAAATCGGATCCGTCAAAAAAAACGGTCCGTCATCCGTTTTTTTTGACGGACGCAAAATTTCAAGGAGGAGCGGACGCAGAGGCAGGCAACGGTCGTGTGCATGTAGCCTAACAAACAGCATGTTTAAAAACACATTTCTTATGCTTTTTTTGTGGAGTTTTACTTTTTCTCTCACCCCTCCTTAAGCTTTGTGCCGTCACATGTGTTGCACTTTTTATATTCCAAAGATTACAAAAATAGTGTTTATGGGATTTTAAAAAAATGTAAAAAAAAACAGTGGCTTGTTAGAGAACTAAACATCCAATAATTTTGCCTTGACTGGGTTAGAATGCCTGCCCACACAACATGCACACATGTTAATTGTTAGAAGAAAAAGTGGCTTGTTGTGAATGAGCATATAAAAAACTATCTCTTTTAATTGGGATCAGCAGCAGTGCAGTTTGGATGTGAAAAAGACATAATAAGAGACATGTGGCCGGAATAGTAGCAGAAGCAAAAGTAGCATAGCATGGAACATATAAGGCAGTAGATCGGTTGTCTATGGGTGGTAGTGGTAGCAGTGGTGGTAGTAGTAGTAATAGTAGTATTAGTAGGGGTAGTGATAGTATTGACAGATGCATAGGTTTAATAGTGATGGCAGTAGGGGATTAGCAATGAGGAGTAGCAGCTGAGGCAGTAGCAGCAGCAGCCATATTGTACATTTTGGTAGGCAGGGAGCAGCATAATGAAGGCTGCAGCAGCAGCCTTACTGAACATAATGATAGGAAGGCAGCAGCAGTGGTGTGACCGCAGAAGTCACTTGATCGAGACAGCAGCCATATAGAATATGATGGTTGGTAGGCAGCAGCAGTGGCATGATGGAGGTAGAAGCAGCAGCCATAGGGAACATGTTGGTAGACAGGCAGCAACAGTAGCATAATGGACGCATCAGAAACCATATGGTACATGTTGGCAAGCAAGTAAAAGCACAATGGAGAAAACAGCAGCCATACGGAACATGATAGTAGGCAGGCAGCAGCAGTGGCCTGATGGTGGCAATGGTGCTGTGATGTCATAAGTTGACAACAATACTTAGTGCAATATTACATCGCTGATTTTCTCAATTAAGAAAATAAAGGCGAATTTGTGAATTCGTGAATGTATGGCAAATATTCGCCCAAATATTCACAAAATAACGCAAATTCGAATATTGCCCCTGACGATCATCTCTACATCCCATGTGGTGCTGAAAAATGTCTCCGAGATGACAAATGAGGCTGGGCAAAAAAGAAAGTTTTCTGTGCCAGTTCAGGCCACAGTTCCAGTCAGCCTGCCCAGAAATTCATGGGGTCAGGGAACACGGTATGTGTCGGAAACAGGCCAGAGAGTAGGTAGTTCTGAACCAGGCCTTTGTGGAGGGAGCTGTCGGGGAATAAGGGACAGCTGCAGCATAAACAGCATAAGCTGCCACTGCCTGACCTGCAAACAACGCATGCTCCTTACTGATGCAGTCTAGTGCAGGGGTAGGCAACCTTTGGCTCCCAGCTGTTGTGAAACTACAACTGCCAGCATGCATAGTTGCTCTGCTCTTCTAAGAACTTACATAGAAATGAATGGAGCATGCTGGGAATTGTAGTTTCACAACAGCTGGGAGCCGAAGGTTGCTGATGCCTGGTTCTAGTGCATGACAAAATTGCTCACATCTCCAGCAAGTTGGAATCTTGCGGATTAAGTGGTGTAGCTGCTGACTGTTCTGTTGCTGTAAGTTGTCATGTTAGAATGGCTGATAAGGGGGACAATCTCCTGGACATTGAAAGCACCTTGCGCAAGCCAGTGTAATAAAAAAAAAAATATACATAAATATTGGATGACTAGGTTATTAATGTGGGGCATGCAGAAAGCATGTGTTGTTTGACTCATGTTTAGGGCGACCATGAAGTTGTGGCCATTGTCGCTGACCACCTTGCCCAGTGGGAGTCAGCGAGTTGACAGTCAATGGGATGTTTGCTGATTGATGTACTTTAGCAACTGCTCGCCTTTGTGGCTACTCTCGCCCAGGCTCCAACACTGCATGGCAATGCTTGACTTTACACATGTGTTTGGAAGGAAGAGGAGTGGGAACAATACTGTGCCCTTCTGCTGTTGGGGACATCATGTCCATGGAGAAGAAGGTGGAGGATGCGGATAAGTGCCTGTTATGGGAGCCTACCTGATGCAATCGGGGGGAAGGGGGGTTTCAAAAGGACAAGGCCATTTTCTGGGGTGCTTCAACAAAAACATTGACACAGTGGGCCATGTAAGACATGTACTGTCAATGCCCATAACTGCTGCTCCAGGTGCACACATTAGAGTGCATTCTCTGTCACATGAGAGTACAAGGCACTACTAAATAGTACTGCATTGACTACGCTACCATCAACTTAGCCAGGTGGGGGTTCACCTTGTAGACAAGCTAATTGCTGGTTGAGGAAAGGTTTTTTTCACGAACAAACATTCTGTTATAGATGTCTCATGATGGAGTGGAGGAAAAGGAGGAGTCTTAGCAGGAGAAGAAGAAGATGATGACAATGATAAGGTCACTGTATTGTTTGGGGATGTGGGTTGGCTGTCACAAAGAGGACCAGGAGAAGGAGGACTGACTTGTTCTGATTGGGAATTCTGGCTATCTGTATTTTCCCAAAGGAACCCATGATGCTGCATCATGTGCTGCAACAGAGCTCTGGTAACTATGTTTGTTTTTTAACTCCCAAGGCTTATATTAATCCTGCAGATCTTATAGCTGTAGTTTTTTGTGCCACCCAGCAAAAAACTCTGTACGGGAGATACTCGAGAAGAACTAGAGGCAGACGAGCTTGGCTTAGCTCTGGCATGTATTGAGCCTAATGCATCCATTATGTTAGGGGCATCACCAGATCCCAAAGCAGACATGGCCCTGGTTGTTCTTTGGGAGGTACATCACCTCTGCTATTAATTGCTGCCGCTTCCACCATCCTCCTCCTTTGATGTTGCCTCCTCCTCAGCTTCCAGGTACCTGTTCAACACACAATCAACATCTGAGTCCTCACGCTGCCTGGTGCTTTTATCAGACTGTGAGATATCATGGTGGACTCCTTGGCCCCCTTTTCTTCTCAGAATTTTTTCACGACTGCCACTGTCACTGCTTCCACCACCATTACTATGGGTGCCACTATTACCACCACAAACACAGCTATGAATGCTGTCTCTAGTCTCCTCCTAAACCTCCTTCTCAGAGCAGTAAAAACGCTGACTACTGTCACAAAAGTTGACAACAAGGAGACTCTCTTGATCATCTGCTTTTGGAGCATTGTGTTTTTTTTTTTGCCACTTCTTAGAGGAAAGCGCACCAAAATTGGAAGGGGCAGTGAAGACAGAGGACTCGACCGAAAGTCCTCTCTGTGGCTGCAAAAAGAAGTAACAGGAGGAATGCTGTGACCCCTGGCTCTATGGAACAATATCAGACTCAGAAGTCATCTGCACGCCTTCCTGTTGCGACTGAGAGGAGGAGTGAGCCATCAGTCCGCAATGTCATCCTCTTTCTCCTTAATGATAATGTTGCAGGGGCAACTGCGGCCTATTTCTACTACTACTACTTCTAGTCGGCTAATGTTGCTACAGTCCACGTTCTGAGGATGGGTTTCTCGTTGGGAACCCTTCTGTATTCTTGATATTTTTGAGCCTAAATGTACCCAGTCAGTATGGAACGGTTTACAAGTCTGTTTTCAGGAACTAAATCACAGAGAGGTGCAATAAATGTAATTTCCTTTCTACAAACACACTGAAAACACTGCTACCAACTATTTAATTTAATACAAAATCAGCAACACAAACAGATTAAGTTCTAATGTCTTATGTGCATTCACATATACAGGTTCTAAAAAAAAGCTTTCCCTAGTGTAAAACATAAGTTGTCAACTATGAGATTATTTAGCTCTGCCCTACCATTCCCCCACACTAACACTTGAACTGCCATTTCTGAATACTATGTATGGTATTTTACTCAGAGATTTAAAATGTTACCCTCTGCATTGTAGAACACGTACTGTACAGTTGTAGTGCTATTTTCGTAAAACAGAAAAAAAAAAAAAAACTTCATCTGTCTGAAGATGGACACATTTTAGCCTAGTATTTCCAACGTTCTCACACAGATAATTTAAAACACTACCTTCTGTATAGTAAAACATGTGTTGCACACTTGTATTACTATTTTCCGTAACACAATAACCCTTGAACTGTCTGGAGATGCTGAATCACAGATTTTGGTCTAGTACGAGGGGATGCTGAAAAGTTCCTGGCTTTGCACAGAAAGAATAGAGTCAGAATTTTGAAAATACACATTTATTCAACATATTCCCCCCTCAGACTGATGCACTTCCTACATTGTTGTTGCAGCTTTTCTAGTCTGGATCCCTTTGGTCAACTTTTCCCGGCATTTCGTCTTAATAGCCTCCTTCAGCTGGTCGAAGAGGCTGGTTTAATAATTTCCAGTTATACGACATCCTTTAAGGTAGATAGTCCACCAACAGAATACCGTATTTGTCCCAGAAAATGGACGCCATTACTTTTTTGGTCACAGGGACACACTGTGGTGCGATTCCTTGGACTGTTCCTTGGTTTCTGGATCATAAATGTGGAGCCAAGATTTATCCTCAGTCACTAACAGCTCTGGATGCTTCAACTCATGCCTCCTTCTTTTCACTGTTCAAACATTTTAGCACCCCCTTCGCTGAATACTTGCACATGTCTAGGATTTTGTTAGTAATGAAACCAAAAAGCCAGCATTAATGTACTTAGCCTAATACGGGCACTGTTAGACAATTTATACGGTCGCTGTCATCCCCATACGGGATTCTCCTGTGTGGATGCCTGTGTCATCTTGTGAAGTTGTTGCATGAGTGCAGTATCTAGTCCACTCTCCTGTACCCAGACTGCGCACCTGTATGCGCCCTTGTTCGCATGTCTGGGGGGACTGTCTTGACTAGTGCCAAGAGTGTCTGCTTGGAACATGTAACTTGTTGAGCACGTCTTGCTTTATGGCTGTATGTCTCCATCAATTCAACTGACATCAAGCTTATATGGCCACTCCAATCCCTATAAGGGATTCATGTATGCTGACGCCAGCTTCAGTCATTGAATTGGCTTTCTGTGTGCGGTACCTAGTTCTCTTCTGTACTCAGACTGCTCTCCTGAATGCGCTCTTTATCACATGTCTGGGGGGATTGTCTTGACTAGTGCCAAGTGTGTTTGCTCGAACATATAGCTCTATATGTCACACCTTCTTTGTATGGATGATTGCTTCCACCAGTACAATTGACTTTAATAGAACACTTTTCAGCTGCTTTAACCTGCACCTCTGTTTGGCACCTAGTGGATCTTGTCCTGTACCAAGACTGTGCGCCTCCATGCGCTTATTTACGCATGTCTGGGGGGATCGTTTGGACTAGTGCTCATTAGACTTTTTGTGTAACCTTCCATTGATGTATGGGGTTACATTACATTTCAACAGCTGATTATCGTACATGTGTCCTAGCCAGGTAGTCGACTGTTGTCTGCACCTGGACCACTTGCACTTGTAGTTCTGAGCATGAGTGCTCAAGGGACGTGCTTCGACTGCCTGACTTGCTCTTAATCGAGACTGCACTCTCTTGTACCTCTGGGTGTTCCTTATAGCACAGTCTGCTCGGCACACATTGGCACCTTGACTCTTACCCAGCATTTAGTCCATCAAGTCCTGTACCCTAGTTGCGCTATTTTCTGTGCCAACCACATATTTAGGGGGGTTGATGTTATTAATGTTGGGTCTACTGACCTATGGACTTCTCACCCTGTTTGGGTAGTCAGCCTTAGGGCTCTCAGTAGGCTCACTATTTCATTTAGCTGTGGACATACCCCTCAGTGTTGGTCGGTATCTCCATCTACCGATCCCTGTCCGTGTGTGTTCCGCCTCTGTTGCGAGTTCAGTACAAAGTCCCGTGGCTGGTACCTGCCTGCACATTGAAGAGAGCTCTTTCTCATGTGGGGCAGCTGTATAAGTCTGCAGATATCTTCCTGGCACCTAGGTGTTTATAGGACGTACCAGTGTGCACATTCCATGCTGCCCATTTGTACACCATTGGCAGCATATTGGCGCAGCTAGTGCATCTGGTGCCACACCATCACAGCTTAGAGGTCTATTCTACTGGATTATCCCCTTGAATAGTGATGCATTGAGGTATACCCACTTATTGTTGTCCTCTCAGTTCCCTGTGCACATTATAGGGTTGGTCACCCCATTCGCCCTGGGTACTGGGCACTAGGGATGAGCGAACCCGAACTGTATAGTTCGGGGTCGTACCGAATTTTGGGGTGTTCGGGACCCAGACCCGAACATTTTCAAAAAAGTTTGGGTTCAGGCTCGTTGTTCAGCGATTTCTTCCCGCTTTCTGAAGGGCTGCACAGCAGCCAATCAGCTAGCGTTTTACGTGGAGTCACGTAGCGCCGCACGTCACTCTGCTCTGATTAGTGTAGAGATAGGACGCAGCTGCTGTGAGGGTGAAATTAGGCAGGGAAGAGTCAGCAAAAACACCTAATGAAGTGATCGATCTACAGCTGTAAATCATTCAACTTCTGCTAGTTAATTGCTCACTGGTTTTTAGGCTGCACAGAGTGTTTTTCTGTCACTTTTTTCTGGGGTGATCGGCAGCCATTTTGTGTCTTGTGGTGCACCAGCACAAGCTGCCACCAAGTCCATCAATCCATCAATACTAGGTTTTTTTTTTTTGCTATATCCTACATCAGGGGCTTGGCTGTGCTTATTGTCACCCCTAGAAACTCAGGATGGAAATTTCTATATTTTATTGAGGGGCTAAATTCAATTGTCAAAATAGCAATCCCCTAAATCTTGTGTTCCAGCTGTGGCTAGTCAAGTGTAATACTGTCTGCTGTCTGGCAAAGGATAGATTTTTTTCTGTGGTGAATTTCAATTACCAAAATAGCAATCCCCTAAATTTGGTGTCCCAGCAGTGGCTGACAAAGTATAATAGTGAAAGGATATATATTTGTTCTGGGGTGAAATTCAATTGCCAAAATAGCAATACCATAAATTAGGCATTTCAGCTGTGGCTGGCCAAGTTTAATAGTGTCCGGCAAAGGATATATTTTTTTCTGGGGTGAAATTCAATTGCCAAGATTGCAATACCATAAATCTGGTGTTCCAGCTGTGACTGGACAAGTTTTCAAGTGTCCGTCATAGGATATATTTTTTTCTGGGGTGAAATTCAATTGCCAGAATAGCAATAATGTAAATCTGGTGTCCCAGCAGTGGCTGGCCAAGTTTAATAGTGTTCGGCAAAGGATATATTTTTTTCTTAGGTGAAATTCAATTGCCAAAATAGCAATACCGTAAATCTAGTGTCCCAGCAGTGGCTGGCCAAGTTTAATAGTGTCCAGCAAAGGATTTATTATTTTCTGGGGTGAAATTCAGTTGCCAAAATAGAAATACAGTAAATCTGGTGTTCCAGCTGTGACTGGACAAGTTTAATAGTGTCAAGCCAGAAGATATATTTTGTTCTGGGGTGAAATTCAATTGCCAAAATAGCAATACCGTAAATCTGGTGTTCCAGCTGTGACTGGACAAGTTTCATAGTGTCCGTCATAGGATATATTTTTTTCTGGGGTGAAATTCAATTGCCAGAATAGCAATAATGTAAATCTGGTGTCCCAGCAGTGGCTGGCTAAGTTTAATAGTGTCCGGCAAAGGATATATTTTTTTCTGAGGTGAAATTCAATTGCCAAAATAGCAATACCGTAAATCTGGTGTCCCAGCAGTGACTGGCCAAGTTTAATAGTGTCCGGCAAAGGATTTATTATTTTCTGGGGTGAAATTCAGTTGTCAAAATAGAAATACAGTAAATCTGGTGTTCCAGCTGTGACTGGACAAGTTTAATAGTGTCAGGCAAAGGATATTTTTTGTTCTGGGTTGAAATTCAATTGCCAAAATAGCAATACCATAAATCTGGTGTTCCAGCTGTGGCTGGACACGTTTACATAGTGTCCGTCAAAGGATATTTTATTTTCTGGAGTTAAATTCAGTTGCAAAAATAGAAATACCGCAAATCTGGTGTTTCAGCTGTGGCTGGCCAAGTTTAATAGTGTCCGGCAAAGGATGTATTTTTTTCTGGGGTGAAATTCAATTGCCAATATAGCAATACCGCAAATCTCGTGTCCCAGCAGTGGCTGGCCAAGATTAATAGTGTCCGTCAAAGGATTTTTATTTTCAGGGTTAAATTCAGTTGCAAAAATAGAAATACTGTAAATCTGGTGTTCCAGCTGTGGCTGGACAAGCTTAATAGTGTCCGTCATAGGATATTTTTTTTTTCTGGGGTGAAATTGAAATGCCAAAATAGCAATACCATATATCAGTGGTTTCAGCTGTGGCTGGCCAAGTTTAATAATGTCTGTCAAAGGATATATTATTTTTTGGGTTGAAATTCAATTGCCAAAATAGCAATACCCAAAATCTTGTGTTCCAGCTGTTGCAGACCAAGTGTAAATCTGTCCGTTAAAGAGTATATTACACTCAGCGTGCATCTCCAAGTGTATTTCTTTCCATTAAAGGGTATATTACAGTAAGTGTTAAAATACAGCATAATCCTCTACATTTGCACACACTGTTTTGCATCTCTAAGTGTATTTCTTTTCGTTAAAGGGTATATTACAGAAAGTGTTAAAATACAAGTGCTGAAAGCATAATCCTATATATTTTTTCACACCCTACTGTGCATCTCAAAGTGTAAATCTGTCCGTAAAAGGATACCTTTCATCCAGGGTCAAACTGCTAGGCCTACAATTGATATTCCCCTAAATCTGTGATTACTGCTGTGCCTGGATTAGTGTAATACGGTACATAAATAGATAGCCAGATAGTGTTAGGCGCCTGTAAAAAAAAAAGGCCTGAATTTGAATTCAATACATTGGGCCAAATAATTTTTTACTTATTGTGGTGAACGGTAACAATGAGGAAAACATCTAGTAAGGGACTCAGACGCGGATATGGTCGTGGTGTTGTTAGTAGACCATCTGGTGCTGGGAGAGGACGTGGCCGTTCTTCCACAGCCACACATCCTAGTGACACAACTACCTCAGGTTCCAGTACCCGCCAGAATTTACAGAGATATTTAGTGGGGCCCAATGCCATTCTAAGGATGGTAAGGCCTGAGCAAGTACAGGCGCTAGTCAATTGGGTGGCCGACAGTGGATCCAGCACGTTCACAACATTATCTCCCACCCAGTCTTCTGCAAAAAGCGCACAGGTGGCGTCTGAAAACCAAGCCTATCAGTCTTTCACATCACCCCCATGCATATCATGGAAACTGTCTGAGCCTCAATTTATGCAGCAGTCTCTTATGCTGTTTGAAGACTATGCTGGCAGGGTTTCCCAAGGGAATCCACCTAGCCCTTCCCCAGTGGTGGAAGACATAGAATGCACTGATGCAAAACCACTTATGTTTCCTGATGATAAGGACCTGGGAATACCACCTCATCGGTGTCCGCACGTCTCTGATGATGACGAAACACAGGTGCCAACTGCTGCGTCTTTTTGCAGTGTGCAGACCGAACAGGAGGTCAGGGAGGAAGACTGTGTGGAAGACAATACAGGGGACGATGAGGTCCTAGACCCCACATGGAATGAAGGTCGTGCCACTGACTTTCATAGTTCAGAGGAAGAGGCAGTGGTGAGACCGAGCCAACAGCGTAGCAAAAGAGGGAACAGGGGGCAAAAGCTAGAACAGCCGCCGCCAAGAGAGTTCGCCTGCTACTGGACACCGCCACCAGGGACCGAGCACCCCAAAGGCAGCTTCAAGGAGTTCCCTGGCATGGCACTTCTTTAAACAATGTGCTGACGACAAGACCCGAGTGGTTTGCACGCTGTACCATCAGAGACTGAAGCGAGGCATTAACATTCTGAACCTTAGCACAACCTGCATGACCTGGCATCTACATGCAAAGCATGAACTGCAGTGGAGTAAACCCATTAAAAACAAGGAACTCACTCAGGGTCCCCCTACTCCCTTTTCTGCTGCTGCCCCGGCCTCTTCCTCCGCCTCTGGAGGAATGTTGGCATCTGCTACCGACCAAACAGAGGTTGTGCCACCAACACCACCACCTCCGTCACCAAGCATCTCCACCATGTCACACGGCAGCGTTCAGCCAAACAGAGGATGTGCCACCTAGTGATGTCGCAAACATAAAATTTTTCAGTTCGCGAACAGCGAACGCGAACTTCCGCAAATGTTCGCGAACTGGCGAACCGGGCGAACCGCCATAGACTTCGATAGACAGGCGAATTTTAAAACCCACAGGGACTCTTTCTGGCCACAATAGTGATGAGAAAGTTGTTTCAAGGGGTCTAACACCTAGACTGTGGCATGCCGGAGGGGGATCTATGGCAAAACTCCCATGGAAAATTACGTAGTGGACGCAGAGTCGGGTTTTAATCCATAAAGGGCATAAATAAACTAACATTCCTAAATGGTTTGGAATAACGTGCTTTAAAACATCCAGTGTGTGTATACGATCAGGTATGATGTTGAATCGATCAGGTAGTGTAAGGGTTACGCCCGCTTCACAGACATTGACAGACCAAACTCCCCTTTTAATGCACCGCAAACAGTTCATTTGCACAACTGCAAACTCCCCATTTGCACAAGGTTGGATACCAAGCTAGCCACGTCCGGTGATGTCATTGAAGGTTTCTTCCTCCACCCAGCCACGTACAACACCAAGGGTCCCCAAAAGATGAATTGAATTGATTTTTGAACGGGAGATGGTTAAAAAACGCTAGCTCCCTCCCCTTTGTTTTTATCCACGGTGACTGCGTCTGCGCCGTGCAATTTACTGTCACACCCGATATGAGTGGTATTTTCTGTAGTACTATTCTCATCAGTTTAATCCCTCTAACGTCCCGACTCCCCAATCTGGGGGCCATTTATTAAATAGATTTTTCGAACGGGAGATGGTTAAAAAACGCTGGCTCCCTCCACTCTGTTTTAAACCACGGTGACTGCGTCTGCGCCGTGCAATTTACTGTCACACCCGATATGAGTGGTATTTTCTGTAGTACTATTCTCATCAGTTTAATCCCTCTAACGTCCCCAATCTGGGGGCCATTTATTGAATAGATTTTCGAACGGGAGATGGTTAAAAAACGCTGGCTCCCTCCACTCTGTTTTAATCCACGGTCACTACTGCGCTACTGTGCCACCCGGTATCAGTGGTTGGCACTGGCAGTGGGCACACTACAGTCAGTGGAAGAGGGCCTGACACACACTGGCAGCAGGCAAGCAACTGAATTTAGACTACTGTCTAAAAATTAAATGCCTTATTTATCGGCAAGCTACTGTGCCACCCGGTATCAGTGGTTGGCACTGGCAGTGGGCACACTACAGTCAGTGGAGGCGGGCCTGACACACACTGGCAGCAGGCAAGCAACTGAATTTAGACTACTGTCTAAAAAATTAAATGCCTTATTTATCGGCGAAGCTACTGTGCCACCCGGTATCAGTGGTTGGCACTGGCAGTGGGCACACTACAGTCAGTTGAAGTCGGCCTGACACACACTAGCAGCAGGCAAGCAACTGAAATTACACTAAAGTGTAGAAATTAAATGCCTTTTTATGCAAAGTCCTGTGCCAGCCGGTATGAGTGGTGGGCACTGGCAGTGGGCACACTACAGTCAGTGGAAGTCAGCCTGACACACACTGGCAGGCAACTAACCTTAGATTAAAGTGTAAAAATTAAGTGCCTTTTTTTAAGCAAAGTCCTGTGCCACACGGGATGACAGGGGTGGGCACTGGCAGTGGGCACACTACAGTCAGTTGAAGTCGGCCTGACACACACTAGCAGCGGGCAAGCAGCTGAAATTACACTAAAGTGTAAAAATTAAATGCCTTTTTATGCAAAGTCCTGTGCCAGCCGGTATGAGTGGTGGGCACTGGAAGTGGGCACACTACAGTCAGTGGAAGTCAGCCTGACACACACTGGCAGGCAACTAACCTTAGATTAAAGTGTAAAAATTAAATGCCTTTTTTGATGCAAAGTCCTGTGCCACACGGGATGACAGGGGTGGGCACTGGCAGTGGGCACACTACAGTCTGTGGGCCTGCAGCTCCTCACACACAGGCAGGCCAGGCAACTGCAATATGTATATAAAGGGAAAAAAAAAGCAGACTAATGTTGCAGCCCTAAAAAGGGATTTTTGGGGTGCTGTCAGGACGCTGTCCTTACAGCAGAGATCAGATGAGTCTTTCAGGACTGGAGTGGACACTGAATTCACTAGCCTAGCTATCGATTTCCCAATTAAATCAGCAGCAATTACACTCTCCCTCCTCTCACTAAGACTGCAGCTTCAGTCTTCTAAAATGGATGCTGTGCAGGAGGTGGGAGGGTCTGGGAGGGAGGGTATGCCGCTGATTGGCTGGAATGTGTCTGCTGACTGTGAGGTACAGGGTCAAAGTTTGCTCAATGATGATGTATAGGGGGCGGACCGAACATCGCATATGTTCGCCCGGCAGAGGCGAACGCGAACAAGCTATGTTCGCCGGGAACTGTTCGCCGGCGGATAGTTCGGGCCATCTCTAGTGCCACCAACACCACCACCTCCGTCACCAAGCATCTCCACCATGTCACACGGCAGCGTTCAGCCAAACAGAGGATGTGCCACCAACACCACCACCTCCGTCACCAAGCATCTCCACCATGTCACACGGCAGCGTTCAGCCAAACAGAGGATGTGCCACCAACACCACCACCTCCGTCACCAAGCATCTCCAACATGTCACATGGCAGCGTTCAGCTCTTCATCTCACAAACCTTGGAGAGAAAGCATAAATTCCCACCTACCCACTCTCGAGCCCTGGGCCTGAATGCCAGCATTTCTAAACTACTGGCCTTTGAAATACTGTCATTCAGGCTGGTGGACACAGACAGCATCAAACAGCTGATGGCGATAGCTGTCCCACAGTATGTTGTTCCCAGCCGCCACTACTTCTACAAGAGAGCCGTGCCTTCTCTGCACAACCAAGTGTCCGATAAAATCAAGTGTGCACTGCGCAACGCCATCTGTGGCAAGGTCCACCTAATCACAGATACGTTGACCAATAAGCACGGCCAGGGACGCTATATCTCCCTAACTGCACACTGGGTAAATGTAGTGGCGGCTGGGCCCCAGGCGGAGAGTTCTTTGGCACACGTCCTTCCACCGCCAAGGATCGCAGGGCATCATTCTTTGCCTCCTGTAGCCTCCTCCTCCTACTCGGCTTCCTCCTCCTCTTCTTTCACCTGCTCATCCAGTCAGCCACACACCTTCACCAACAACTTCAGCACAGCCCGGGGTAAACGTCAGCAGGCCATTCTGAAACTCATATGTTTTGGGGACAGGCCCCACACTGCGCAGGAGTTGTGGCGGGGTATTGAACAACAGACCAACGAGTGGTTGCTGCCGGTGGGCCTCAAGCCCAGCCTGGTGGTGTGCGATAATGGGCGAAATCTCGTCGCAGCTCTTGTCTAGCCGGTTTAACGCACATCCGTTGCCTGGCGCATGTGCTGAATTTGGGGGTGCAGAAGTTCCTTCACAACTACCCTGACATGTCTAAGCTGCTGCTTAAAGTGCGGGCCGTCTGTGCGCGCTTCTAGCGTTCACATCCTGCTGCTGCTCGCCTGCCTGCGTTACAACGTAACTTCGGCCTTCCCGCTTACTGCCTCGTATGCGAAGTGCCCACCAGGTGGAACTCCACCTTGCACATGCTGGAGAGACTGTGCGAGCAGCAGCAGGCCATAGTGGAGTTTCAGCTGCAGCACGCACGGGTGAGTCGCACTGCGGAACAGCACCACTTCACCACCAATTACTGGGGCTCCATGAGAGACCTGTGTGCCCTGTTGAGCTGTTTCAAGTACTCCACCAACATGGCCAGTGGCTATGACGCCGTTAACAGCATTACAATACCACTTCTATGTCTCCTTGAGAAAACACTTAAGGCGATGATGGAAGAGGAAGTGGCCCAGGAGGAGGAGGAGGAAGAGGGTCATTTTAGCACTTTCAGGCCAGTCTCTTAAAAGTGGCTTAGAGGGAGTTTATTTTGCAAAAGCAGAGGTACAAATGTGGCCAGCCAGGGCCGACTACTGGAGGACGAGGAGCACGAGGATGAGGAGGTGGAGGAGGATGAGGATGAAGCATGTTCACAGCGGGGTGGCATCCAACGCAGCTCAGGCCCATCACTGGTGCGTGGCTGGGGGGAAACGGAGGACGATGACGATACGCCTCCCACAGAGGACAGCTTGTTACTCCTGGGCAGCCTGGCACACATGAGCGACTACATGCTGCAGTGCCTGCGCAATGACAGCAGAGTTGCCCACATTTTAACGTGTGCGGACTACTGGATTGCCACCCTGCTGGATCCCTGGTACAAAGACAATGTGCCCACCTTACTTCCTGCACTGGAGCATGATAGGAAGATGCGCGAGTACAAACGCACATTGGTAGACGCGCTACTGAGAGCATTCCCAAATGTCACAGGGGAACAAGTGGAAGCCCAAGGTGAAGGCAGAGGAGGAGCAAGAGGTCGCCAATGCAGCTGTGTCACGGCCAGCTCCTCTGAAGGCAGGGTTAGCATGTCAGAGATGTGGAAAAGTTTTGTCACCACGCCACAGCTAACTGCACCACCACTTGATACGGAACGTGTTAGCAGGAGGCAGCATTTAACTAACATGGTTGAACAGTACGTGTGCACACCCCTCCACGTACTGACTGATGGTTTGGCCCCATTCAACTTCTAGGTCTCCAAATTGTCCACGTGGCCAGAGCTAGTCTTTTATGCCTTGGAGTTGCTGGCCTGCCCGGCGACCAGCGTTTTGTCTGAACGTGTATTCAGCACGGCAGGTGGCGTCATTACTGACAAACGCAGCCGCCTGTCCACAGCCAACGTGGACAAGCTGACGTTCATACAAATGAACCAGGCATGGATCCCACAGGACCTGTCCATCCCTTGTGCAGAATAGACATTTATAACTACCTCCCCTTAACCATATATTCTTGTACTCCAGGGCACTTCTTTATTGAATCCTCTTTTTTTCATTTTACCATTATTCATTGGTTCAGGGTCAAGTTCGGGTCGAGTTCGGATCCCGAACCTGAACATTTTCGTGAAGCTCGGCCGAACTTTTCGAACCCGAACATTCAGGTGTTCACTCAACTCTAGTCACTACTATTACCAAGGCACTTCTGCCTCAATTAGTTTGGGGGAAGGTGGCCAGATATATGAAGAATCCAGATATTTTTTATTTCCATTATGGAGGTCACCATGCTCTTGGGAACTTTCTGTGTAGTTAACATTTTTTGTACACCTTTTATCATCTGTGCCTCCGGACAATCTTGCCTCTGACCTCTACAGCAATTCTTTTCTCCTTCTGGTTGGTTTTTGCTCTGATGTACATTGTGAGCTGCAGACATCAAAGGAGTCTTTACAAATCATATCCAATCAACTAAATTTACCAGAAGTGGACTCCAACCAAGGTGTAAAAAGATAAACAAGAGGAATTTGTCCATCTAAAATTTTATTTTTTTCCTCTATTTTATAAATTTGCAAACAATTCTAAAATTCTGTTGTTGCTTTCTCATAATGGGGTATTGATTGCAGACTAATGGGGAAAACTAGATTTATTTATTTTTTTATTTTTGCACAAGGATGTACAGCAGGCCACTCCCCAGGGCCGATCATGTCCCAATGTTTAATAATGCCAAGTATTATGTTGTGGCCCCAATAGTTTTTGTCACAGTGCTCCTATCTGGATACTGTTGCTCCCCGAGGTTAGTTTCCATAGCAACAAAGGAGTTGTAGTTAGTGGGCTAAGTAGAGTTCAAACTTGGTGAAGTTTGATGGTTTTTACACAAATAGAATTGCAATGAACATGTGTCATCTATACAATACTTGACTTTTCTCTTAGGTCTAGCATACTAAGGGTAAACTGGCAGGTAAACTAAAATACTTTGCTTTATCTCTCTGCTTCTGTGCTAATCTCTGGTTTCCTTCTAAATCCTATCAGCTTCAGTTACTATTTCTTATAGGAGTGAGGTCTCCTGTGATCCGTTTTGCTGAGTAGGGGTCTTTAGCTCTGTTTGCCTCTCAGAGGTACTAAGTCCTTTCATTTAACAGGGTTGGGCTGCTCTCTGAGCTAGTTTCCCAAAGCTCCTGCAGCAGTAAGGGGACACACTCCCTCACAACACCATGATACTTCACTCTCTTGCTCCAACTCTCAACTCCACTTCTTAACTTCTTACAACTACATCTTCCTCCAACTCTTCCCTTGGTAGGAAGCAGGACCAGCCCATTTCTGCCCAAAAGGATGAGAATGGAATGGTAAATTCTATCTAAAGGTACTCTCTTCCAGACACACTGCCACCTGCTGGACAACCAGGTACATTATATGTAATAACAGTTGCATAACAATATTGTTAAGGCACAGTATCAGAGGTCCTGTAATTTAATACACAGCTGACATTATTTGTTTGCCATTAGAGACAGTAGCTAGGTGTAAGAATGGTAGTATTCCCCTCTGGGGTACTACAGAAAACAAAATGTGAAGAAAAGTGAATGGGTCTAAAGACTTTTCGAATGCACTGTACATGGAATAGGCAAACAAGCTAATGGCATACCTTTGCAGAAAACTAGAAACCTACTGCTCAGACATCTACAGGAAAAGGTGCATAAAATACCATGGAGTAACTAGCCATTGGTGGGGGAAGATTGGGGTGCACATATCAGTCCTTCTGCCTTTTAGAGTGTGCGTGTCCTATGAGTAGAAAGGCATTTCTGACAGAAAGCAGGCCTTAGTCTGCATGGAAAGACATTATTACAGCTTGTTTCTGTTATTGGAATTGGTTACTGTTTGGTTTTGACCCTGAATAGTACAACTATTCAACCTGTCTCCTCCACCCGCTAGCAACATCCTGGTGAACACAAGATAGGATTCTATACCACCTGTTCAGGGGTACCTAGTTTGATTCTTGAGTGGGATTACAGTAGTCAGGGTCTCTAGAGTTGTTGTAGGGTAAGTTCACCTGCTGTTGCTGAATTGGGTACTGTAGTTAGCACCAAGTTTGGCAATGTATATGCAGTTTGTGGAGCATATTACCTGTATCCCGCCAGTTCTGTCACAACTTGACAGCATATATTGAAGATTTTAGTGCTCCCTGCTAATAATGAGGATTTCATTTATAAATCTTACTGCTGTAATTTTTTTTCTAGACATGTCTCTTTAATGTTCATCTGAAAAGATGACACAATGCCTCTGATCATAATTAGACATGAACTGGCGACAAAGTCTGAGAACCTCCGAGTGAACTCAGATTGGTCCTCAGGATTGACAGAGACAAAATGTTCCACCTGGATCAAATGAGAAATGTCGTGAGCAGTTCATTTCACTCTCCCTGGATTTTTCCTTTCTACTGGCTTTTTCTCTAAGTACTGGCATTAAATATTAATTGTAGCATATGGCACTTTTTCCATTCCATAAGTATAATCATTTACAGCACATTTAAAATCAACAAGATAGAATTATATCAAAATATGCTTTTTATCACAAGCTGCATTGTAAAGAATAAAAATAAAATGGAAAATAACTAATGTGCCTAGGTTTTTTAAGCTTGATTGGCAGGTGTCATATATACGCCTCTGAGAGAAATGTCTGTTTAATTTGTCTCTTAAGATGAGAAATTCCTAGGTGACATTTAACATGTCTCTGAAGGTTGCAAGAGGTTAGAATCATTCTGGTATTCTCCCTCCCACCCCTTTCCTTTTCAGATTTTGGTCTCTAAAGCATCAGTGAATAAGAATGTTGCTCTGTCCTCTCCCAGGAGAGTCTGAGGGATCTTTAAATACCATCAACAAAGGAGTAGACATTAGAAAGGTCATTAAGAAATATGAGGGAGGTGGCATTTCATATCCTGGTCACATTGTTATCGAAATTGTATGACTTTAATATTAACTAATTGGCCTCAGCAAAAGATTGTTCCAGGGGAGACCAGAGAATCATCAAGCAGGCAACATACATGTGGAGCTTGGCTCAGAAGTGGGAAACTGCATTGTATTTCTTATCAAATATTAACTAAGCCGCTTGTTTATGGAATTCAGAAGTAGACGGATGAAACACAGGAGGCATGGCCAACTTGAGTCTGGCACATATTCTTTGATTGTTTTAACCATCTACAATAATAGATGTATATAAATTATGTAATTTCCTCTATATTTTCCTCTTCAATGGTGAAAGTAGACAAAGGGAACAGCAAATCCTGAAACTTTAATACAAATTCAGAAACTTTATACAAAATCGTTTAGACCCCCACTGCTCAGTAAGAGCAGCTCTAGTGGATCTTGCACGTCCATGCATTTCAAAGTCAGTCATTCATTCGTTATTCATTTGAAATGTATAAGCAAGTACTGTTTTGCATGATTAAAACATCTGATCACAGGGGTTAAGGTGCCCATACATCTTCAATAGCGGTCGGCGACGGTTCTTTAAGCAGACAGCTGTCTCTCTCGATTCTCTCCTGACTCCCCCATACACATACATGTTAAGAACAGCCAAGCATGTACATGCCTTCAATGGGAAGAAGGAGAAATTAACTGCCAGACACCTCTGGAGGTAAATTATACGTCAGAAAAACAAAAGAATTTGGCTAGAGATGAGCAAATTGATTCTAAACTAATTTGATTTGCCACAGATTTCACAAAATTTCTTCTGTCAAATAAATTCAAAGTTTTGGAAATTTGTTTTAGACAAATTAGTCAAAACTGCATTCTCTATTTTAGTTTTACAGAGAAACAGGGCAGGGAGGATGAAGGTGGAGGTTCACAAGACCCTGGGAGAGACCGTGGCTGGTGGGTTTTCCCTCAATGCTCTGCTGTGTGCTACTGTATGTGTGAAACACAGGCGCCATTGTGAGCTCAGCCAGTAATATGGGAGGACGTGTGTGCCATTTCTCTGGCAGACTTCAATTAGACTCAAGCCAGCCACAGTAGGGTCTTGCAGGGACAGTATATTGAGGATTAAAAAATATTTTAGTTAGATTATATACTTTCACACATGCGGCATAGCAATCCAACAGGCTGTTTATGTAGAGAATAGCCTGTTGGAGTTATCTGGATCTGGCATAGCCGGATAGTGCCGGTTGCTCACTGGACTCCATTGCCTATAGTCCGGCCTTTCCTCCAGCATCTTGGTGTTTATGCTGGAGAGGGGTCAGATCCCCCCTGGTTCCCAATATTGTCAATGGGTCCAGCGGGCATGTGGCAGTAGCCATCTATCCTTGATCCAGGGAACTCTGGCAGGCCTTCCAGATTGCTGTGTTACATATGTGAAGCTAGACTTTGATTGAAGTATGAGATAGAAATGGTGATGGTTATATCACTTGAGAAGAAGAGCATAGGGGCAATGTACTGTGTGTGTTTTACAGTCAGGGCACAAGCTGGATAGTGGTTCATGTCATGCACAGCAGACATAAAAATCCTGCAGTGCCTGCACAAAGATCTTTTTTTTTTTTTAGCAGCCATCCTGTTTTGTTTTTTTGTATTTTCCCCAAAACCTCAACTTTCTACAGTTCTTCTTTAGAGACATATTCTCACCACCTCCAGTGTCATATATGCCACACAGCTGCATAGTAATTCTATGTATAAACTAACAAATTTACAGGGAATGTTGCAACTAGTGTTGAGCGAATATGCTCGGCCGAACACCAATTCGTCTCGAGCATCGCGATGCTTGGCACTCGGCGATGTTCTCCTCCCCTACTAGATATCTCCGGTAGTTAACTGTCTGTCCAAGCAGCAAACCATGAGGTGAAACTCATTGTTTGTATCTGCATAACATTCTGAAGTAAAGGTACATCTCAGCCTTTTTACATAATATCTATTTTTATGGACCATGCTGGAATAACCTGGCTATCTCCTGTATATAATTATATATTTACGGCTGGTATAAGTTAGACATCTTCTTGTATATAGTGATATGTACAGATTAATAGGGATTATAGTAGCGATATATTAGACTGCCCTTTAATACCGTGGCACAGTAATTCTATGTATAAACTAACAAATTAACTGGGAATGTGGCAGAAGTTCAATAAGATGCACATGACAATATATTAGACCGTCCTTTAAAACTGAGGGACAGTAATTCTATTTGTAAACTTACAAATTAACTGGGAATGTGGCAGCAGTTCAACGAGATGCACACGGCGATTACACTCAAGTGCTTGTCACATCTTTCCCTAAGTTAAGGTCACAGTGAAATGGCAGAGACCATGCGGGATTAGGCTTTTTATAAGTCTGTGACATCACAGATGATGGCTATGGCATATCGTGTTCCTGGGCTTCATATTTTCACTTTGTAACACTTGCTGCAGACATTTTAGAAAAAAAAAATTGAATTGCAAGGAATTAATGATTCGCGTTGAATCAAATTCTTCCTAAACTTTGGATCAAATTACACTTTGGATGCTTAAATTTGGTAAAAACTATTTATGACCACCTTACAATCCAGCAAAATGGGAGCACACATAGGCTGGCGTTTTTTTCCTATAGTGTGCAAGCATGACCACCACTGCTGGATGGATTGCAGGATGGTCACAACCAAGGAAACAAGCATTGTATAATATGATATAAAAATAAATCAAGCAAGAAAACAAGGCAATATGGACATTCGCTATACTTTAGGAAGTGCCTTGTATTAACTTTCTCTACATAATAAGTCATATTTGCTGAAGTGAGGCAACTTTAAGTAGTAATTTCTTGATCATACTAAGAGCGAGCTGTGACCCTCAAAGCATTAATTGATATGCTGAATAGAGTTTTAACATACTGATTTGTGATAAATTAATTCGTAACTAATCAAATTTCTTGTCAAACTTCAGAGAAGCTGCCGAATCAAAATCTTCAAAACTTTGCTCCCCTTTAATCACTGGTTTTATAAAAGACCTGTAACCTCTTCTGACATGTATTTTTTAGTAAACACTATAGGGGTCATTTATTATTATATATATGCCATTTTTTAGTGTGTATTTGTTTTGGGCGCAAAGGGAATTTGCGGCCTAATCTGTGACTTTACCCAGGTCTAAACAAGGGAGGATAGCGTGGGTGGGCAAGGAGGCCGGCCAACCGTCCTCTCTCATTTATCATTTTCTACACCTGTTTTAGGCATATAAAAGGATCTAAATCTATGCCAGCAAGGGAGGGTGGTGAATGCACCGAAATTATGAAGGGGCCAGTGCCAGAGGCATATCAAGCGTCAGCGCAGGGGTTATTAAGACCTATGTCTAAAATGCCGTTCTTAATAAATGACCCCCTATACGTGTATTTGCTCATAAAATTACAACTGTGGAGCATCTTTTCTTAGAACTCACTATTGCTCCATGTATGAAAAAGTCTGGCCTACATGGAGATTTTTTTGTAGTATGACTAATGGATGTTAACTATGGATCTGCAGATTGAGTACTAATCAATATGAGTTGTATACAATCTTGTGGACAGCAGATGTCCCTTCATCAAGTGGCGCTACAAAAAGTATCTGTCTGTGTATCCTTTGCCTAAATGACAACTGGGTGCTACCATTCCTCCTCTCAAGAGTCCCTGTACAGTCTGGTACTGTCAGTAATGTAGGTAACACGAGTTGTCAATTTATTCACACAAGGGGAAAAGTACATACTGTTTAACTAGAATCAAACTCTAAAATATAAAAGTGTTTTTTTCACTATAGTCATGGCTTGGCAGGGGGGCAGTTACGAAGGTTTGGGGAACAGTCCAGGGACTGTAGTCTACTTAAAGGGGTTAACCAAATATTTTTTGTGTGTTCTTTATATGTTTCTAACTAATCAATTGTAAGGGGTTTTCACTTACTTAATCTGCAGTGGCTCCTTTCTCAGATTTCACTGAGGGTCACATGACCTGTGATGTCAGCTTCTCTCCCTGCTGTGATGATGTTTCGTGCACAAGCCTGAGGAGACGTCACTGTGCTGGACATGCCCTCCTGAACTGGCCAAACTGCTGCTGTCTGTCCTGTGTCTCCTCCCACTGGATTCTTCAGGAAACGTTAACCCCTTCTACCATCAGCAGCACATACTCAGGGTTGAGGGCTTTGCTGAGCAGCTGCAGGCAGTGAAGAGACAAATGCTGGGCACAGGATCTTCCCTCCTTCAGACACAGAGCTGACAGACTGGAAGAGTTCTGTGAAGCATTGCACAAGAAAAGGTAGGGGAAGAATCTGTGTGAATCAGCAGTGTCATTGTACAGCTGGGACTTGTAGTCCTATGCATACAACATGCTGCTGAGTATCCCAGCAGTCATATATTTCAGTCAGGGCAGCACTTTTCTTTACTCCCTTTACAGAGCAGAGGGAGGGGCAGTCTTTTTTGACGCCCACAAATATTCATGAGGAAAACCTCTGAGATCATTGTTATTGCAGGTAAACAAAGGGCCAGAAGAGAACTAGGGAAATGAGGAAATATATATATATATATATATATATATATATATATATACCTAAAACTTGCTTAGCTTATGTATATATTGGAATAATGGGGGATAACAATAGGCGAAAAGCCGTACCTGGCCACAAAAATATAAACTAATATATGATAACACTAAGAGCACTACTTACTAGCTGCTCCAGAGCACTCACTAGCCGTACCCGAGTACTACCAGGGCACTATTGGCAACGTGACTAATTACCTGCACAACAGCTAGATACAGGCATAAACTGCATCACTACATTGAACATCAAACAACAAGCCGACACCGCCTAGAACTCCGGAACACATGGGACGCCGAGTGTATTACCAAGGGAAGCGCACACCAGCATCAAGTCTGAAAAGACGCGATCCATGGGAGACTCCCTGCACGACTTGGATTGGTAATGTAACAGCATATATGCTATAAACCCAGAACGAGCATTATTCTAATTTGAAATATACTTGACCATACTTTACCACCTATGATCTAAGATCTTGGTTGCCCTTTTATCCTTAGTGATACACTGTTGGCATTAGATTACCTGTAGTACAGGATCAATTACACAGTATCCATTTGGACTAATCTACTGCTATCCTAGGACACACAGGGCACCCTTTGGATTACTTATATTTTTTACTTATTATTATTATTATTTTATATTTTTATTCAAAGAATTTACAGATAATTATCCCAATCAGCAGACTTATTACCCGCAATAGATGCACTCAGACAATCCCTTTAATACGCCACTGGGGAAATTAGGAAGAATTAGGAAGGAAACATTTAAAGTACAAATAGCTGAGCTTTCAAAGGAAATACTCAGCAAAGTTACTGTACGTTAGGACATACAACTGTTCTAATTTTTCACAGTAGTACACTTTAAAGAGGATTTCCCCTGACAAATATTCTATATTTTTCAAACTAGCACCTTGATCTAAATATTTGCATATAATTAAAACTTTAGATGAGCCATTAAATTACTCAATAAAATCTATTTGTACACCGCCACCTGCTGTTTTTTTTTCTTTTCCTCATTCCGCTGTCCATCTTGCTGAGAAGGACGAACATGCTCAGGTCCACCCTTCAGCTGCCACCAGATGTATCTATTGTTATTGTTACAGGGAAAGAGCTGCAGCAGAAAGGACATCCCTCCACCCCCTGAGAAGTGAAGGACACACCCTGAACTGCCAGCTTAGGATGAATCTAGCAGAGCAATTTGAGAAGTAAATAAAGAGATGGGGTAGGTTACAGTTTTGTCATAAAGAGATTGTCATGTACTTTATAATGTCTGATTTTCATTTTTCACATAAATAATAAAATATCTCATGATTTAACCCTTAGAGGACATTATGATTTTTTTTATTTTACTATGCGGTAAAATAACCTGTTACCTTCATTCTCCAGGTCAGTACAGTTATAATGATACCACACTTGTATAGTCTTTGTTTTAATACTAAAAAAAAAAGGGAAAAAACCTTGAACTTCTTTTTTCAACCATATTCTGACCCCTATAACTTATGTGTTCAGAGTTGTGTGAGGGCTTCTTTTTTGCGGGGCAATCTGCACTTTTCAGCGATACCATTCTCAAGTGTGTGTGGATTTTTGATAACTTTTTATAAAAACATTTTTGGGGAGTTGAAGTGACAAAAAATGGTGTTAAATTTTATAGTACGGCATTTTCACACGTGTCGATACCCATGATGTTTATTTTTTTATTGGTTAAGCACTTTTATTTTATAGGTGGATGATTTGAACTTTTTTTTTATCCCCATAATAATGCACTTTATGCCAGTATTTGTATCAAACATTTCAAAAATCCCAGTGTTTTAGCCTTTAACATTCAGTATAAAGACATACAATTCTGCCATATAGATGTGTAACATATATCTGGTACTTCCCAGTAGGGATGTCTAGTGCACTATCTGGATATAAAAGCCACATTGTGTTGTTTATACTGTAGACTTCTGTGACTTGTTTTGGACTCAATTGACTCATTGCGCATGTGCCCTCAATGTGACTTAACAACCTATTCACATCCGCCCACTAGTTTATGTGCCTGGGCAGCACATGCGCAACTCCATTCCTGAGGCTGTATCGGGAACTGGCAGTACCGAGCAGGCACATTCATCAATTTACAGACACTTTGAGACTGACCGGATCTGACTTTTGTAGATAGCAGATGCTAGGGTGGAAACACACCCACATAACAAGGACAGCTAATGATGATTCGTACACCATCGGCGCATCTGCATTGAACCAACCTATATGCCAGTGAGTACCGACATTATTTAAACCCTTAAGTTGTTGGCCACACCTCGGACCAAACTACTGGTTTACCTAGAAACCCATTGTGCTTGATTCCACCTCTATATTCCCTGATGAACCAATTATAAGAAAAATAAACAGGGAAAACACACCGGGACAATGGTTTAGGCAAGGATCACATTTCCCGGGATAGCCACGATAAATAGAGCGGCTCCTTTTTGGGGTTTTAGGCAGGGTGTACTAGCTTTTATAGGAATAGCGTCCCAGCTTCCTACCCTGACCAAAGTGGTACTACTGTTATTTGATTATTTATCTATATCAAATGCAGTAACATGATCTAGAAGTGAAATCAACCTGAACCATCATCTACAATCAGACTTCTATCCTGGTGATATAACACATTGTGGAACAGGGTCTTTTTGGTCTCTGGAATCTTAGGCATTCTATGGTTTCGGTAAACAGAACTGTAAGTGACCACAAAGTTGGCAATTTGGTCATTGGTGACTGAATTCCTTATAGGTCTTTGGCCGAATATGGTATATATTTTTATATTATCAGCATTCTAATGTGGGTTTTTAATACATATTCAATAACTTGTCTCCTTCAACTGTTATTGGAGTGTCCACATTGTTTAAAAGATAAAAAATTCCATTAGGCCTTGATTCTCAAATTGGCTTGAATAAGTTTTACAATTCTACTGTTATTGTGGTGTTCACCTTGTTTAACCTCTTCTATCCCAGGCCAGTTTTCACCTTCCTGCCCAGGGCATTTTTTTGCAAATCTGACATGTGTCACTTTATGTGGTAATATCTTTGGAACACTTTTACTTATCCAAGCCATTCTGAGACTGTTTTCTCGTGACACATTTTTCTTCATGATAGTCATAAATTTAAATCAATATATTTACCTTTATTTGTGAAAAGATCCCAAATTTACCAAAAATTTAGAAAAATTCCCAAACTTTCAAATATTAATTTCTCTACTTTTATAATAGATAGTGATACCTCATATAATGGTTATTACTTTACATTTCCCATATGTCTACTTCATGTTTGGATCATTTTGAATATGACATTTTATTTTTTGGTGACATTAGAAAGCTTAGAAGTTTACAAGCAAATATTGAAATTGTTCAGAAAATTTCCAAAACCCACTTTTTAGGGACCAGTTCAGGTCTGAAGTCACTTTGTGGGGCTTACATATATGAAACCATCCAAAAATTACCCCATTACCTGGAAGAAGCCTGGTTGGCGAAACAGTGTCAAGTGGAGGCGGCAGCTAAGTTATGTCCACACACTTGTATGGCTTACTTTTCTGGTCACCCACGATACATGATACTATGTTTATACCTAGGCTGTGAAGTGGTCTTGATACCACAGTTGCACTTTATAGATTGTAAGCTTGAATACAGTCGTGGCCAAAAGTTTTGAGAATTACATAAATATTGGAAATTGGAAAAGTTGCTGCTTAAGTTTTTATAATACCATTTGAATATACTCCAGAATCACTTATGAAGAGTGATCAGATGAATTGCATAGTCCTTCTTTGCCATGAAAATTAACTTAATCCCAAAAAAAAACTTTCCACTGCATTTCATTGCTGTCATTAAAGGACCTGCTGAGATCATTTCAGTAATCGTCTTGTTAACTCAGGTGAGAATGTTGACGAGCACAAGGCTGGAGATCATTATGTTAGGCTGATTGGGTTAAAATGGCAGACTTGGTGTGTTAAAAGGAGGCTGATGCTCGAAATCGTTGTTCTTCCATTGTTAACTATGGTGACCTGCAAATAAACGCATGCAGCCATCATTGCGTTGCATAAAAATGGCTTCACAGGCAAGGATATTGTGGCTACTAAGATTGCACCTCAATCAAAAATTTATAGGATCATCAAGAACTTCAAGGAAATAGGTTCAATTATTTTTAAGAAGGCTTCAGGGCGTCCAAAAAAGTCCAGCAAGCGTCAGGATCGTCTCCTAAAGAGGATTCAGCTGTGGGGTCAGAGAGCCACCAGTGCAGAGCTTGCTCCGGAATGGCAGCAGGCAGGTGTGAGCGCATTTGCACGCACAGTGAGGCGAAGACTTTTGGAAGATGCCTGGTGTCAAGAAGGGCAGCAAAGAAGCCACTTCTCTCCCAAAAAACATCAGGGACAGATTGATCTTCTGCAGAAAGAACACTTTTTTTAACTTTTCTATTCTTTACTTTATTTCACTTTTTGGGGTCTGATCCCCTCTGCAATGCATTACAATACATCTGTATTGTAATGCATTGCCTGTTAGTGTATGACACTGAGTCACACACTAACAGGTTGCCTAGGAGACCCACCCTGAGGCTGGATCTTCTGGGCACCCGTAGAAGGCAGGTCCCGATGCTGTGCAAGGCATTGGGCAGCCTCTGCACGGCATCGGGCTGCCTTCTGACACATCGAGTCCCCACCACAGCAGCGGGGGGACTTGATGCGCTTCCTCACCCGACACAAACCCCTTCTTTGTTGCAGTTAGCGTGGACCGCGGCATAGAAGGGGTTAATCTACTGGCATCGGCTTTTACAGTGACCACGGACTGCCGGGCCCCTGCAGTGATCAGGCGCACACCGCTCCGGTACCCGCCTGATCTCCATGATGTACTATTACGTCAAATTGCGGGAATGCAGTGGTTTCCATGAGGTAATAGTACGTCATGTGTTGGGAAGGAGTTATTACACTGAACAAAAATATAAACGCAACACTTTTGGTTTTGCTCCCATTTTGCATGAACTGAACTCAAACATCTGAAACATTTTCTACAAACAGAAAAGACCCATTACTATCAAATATTGTTCACAAATCTGTCTAAATCTGAGTTAGTGAGCACTTCTCCTTTGCTGAGGTAATCCATCCCACCTCACAGGTGTGGTATATCAAGGTGCTGATTAGACAGCATGAATATTGCACAGGTGTGCCTGCCCACAATAAAAGGCTACTCTGAAATGTGCACAGTTTTGCCTTACTGGTGAAGGGTCAGAAAATCAGTCAGTATCTGGTGTGGCCACCATTGTCCTCACGCAGTGCAACACATCTCCGTCATATAGAGTTGATCAGGTTGTTGATTGTGGTCTATGGAATGTTGGTCCACTCCTCTTCAATAACTGTGCGAAGTTGCTGAATATTGGCAGGAATTGGAACACTCTGTTGTATATTCCAATCCAGAGCATCCCAAACATGCTCAATGGGTGACATGTCCAGTGTGAGTATGCTGGCCATGCAAGAACTGGGATGTTTTTAGCTTCCATGAATTGTGTACATATCATTGCAATATGGGGCTGTGCTTTATCATGCTGCAACATGAGGTGATGGTCGTGGATGAGTGGCATAACAATGGGCCTCAGGATCTCGTCACGGTATCTCTGTGCATTCAAAAAAACATCAATAAAATGCACATGGGGTTGTTGTCCATAACATAAGCCTGCCCATACCATAACCCCACCACCACCATGGGCCACTCGATCCACAATGTTGGCGTCAGCAAACCACTCACCCACACGACGCTACACATGCTGTCTGCTTTACCCTCTGAACAGTGAAAACTGGGACTCATCTGTGAACAGAACGCCTCTCCAACATGCCAGATGCCATCAAATGTGAGCATTTGCCCACTCAAGTTGGTTACAATGACGAACTGCAGTTAGGTCCAGACCCCGATGAGGACGATGAGCATGCAGATGAGCTTCCCTGAGACGGTTTCTGACAGTTTGTGCAGAAATTCTTTGGTTATGCAAACTGCTTGTTGCTGTAGCTGTCCAGGTGGCTGATCTCAGACAATCACGGAGGTGAACATGCTGGAGGTCCTGGGCTGGTGTGGTTAAACATGGTCTGTGGTTGGGAGGCTGGTTGGATGTATTCTCTGAAATTCTCTGGAATGCCTTTGGAGACGACTTATGGTAGATAAATGAACATTCATTGAACAGGCAACAGCTCTGGTAGACATTCTTGCAGTCAGCATGACAATTGCACGCTCCCTTAAATGTTTCCACATCTCTGGCATTGTGCTGTGTGATCAAACTGCACATTTCAGAGTGACCGTTTATTGTGGGCAGTCTAAGGCACACCTGTGCAATATGCATGCTGTCTAATCAGCAATTTGATATGCCACACATGTGAGGTGGGATGGATTATCTTGGCAAAGGCAAAATGCTCACTAACACAGATTTAGACAGATTTGTGAACAATATTTGAGAGTTAAATGGATACAAATGTGGCCAGGCACTCAAATATAGAATCACGTCAAAACCTTGTAGAAATAACAGTTTATTGGGCTAAATAACCCTAAAAATGGAATATAATGAAAAACAACATAATAAAAATACCTTCAAAATATAAACAATAAAAAAGCGAAAAATAGCAGCAATGGCAAAATGCTATCTAGTAGCAGCATTAACCTAACCGCAACCAAATAACTGCAACTGAATGCTTCACTGGTAACTCCACACTTGAGTAAAACACTGTCACAATTTCGCAATCTGAATGGCAGATAATACTGTTAAAATTTCGCAGTCTCACAGTGTGCTTGCATCCCGATCTTCCAGAGAGCAAACAATGCGCAAACTTTTGTAGATGTATTGAATTCAGATGGAAAACTATGCGCAAACTTTTATAAAATTTGCAGTCTCATAGTATGCAATATCAAGCGGACATCCTAGATTCACACATTCACAAGAACTTCGGGTAAATGTCAAATAGACACAGTCCGATGATTTGTCTGGGTGGCGTACCACCACTTAAAGCAACTGTGTCAATATTACCTGCATCTGAATTTGCCAATGCGACACTCGGTGTCCAAGGATATTTACTGGCCTGAGATTTGGATTAGGCACCAGGTGAATGTCCGCTTTGCGTATTTCCCTAGGACTCACGTGACTTGTAGCTTTTGAGCAAAGGTTCCCTTGGGATCGTGGATATCTAACACGACTTGTTAGAGTTGGTCTTAGGGTAAATCACTATGCCAGCATGCCGGAACAAGGTTTTCTACCATACGCATTTCGGGTTTGCGGATGACCCCCTTCCTTGAGAGTAATGGGTCTTTTGTGTATGTAGAGAATTTTTCAGATCTTTAACTTCAGCTCATGCAAAATGGGAGAAAAACTGAAAGTGTTGCGTTTATATTTTTGTTCAGTGTAGATAAACAATTCTATTACGCCTTGATTACAAAATTCGGGTGCATAACCTGTCTTGTTCTACTATTATTGGGGTATCCACATTGTTTAAAAGATAAACAATTCAATTATGCCTTGATTCTTAAATTGTGGTGAATAGCTTGTATCCTTCAACTGTTTTTGGGGTTTCCATATTATTTAAAAGATAAACAATTCCATTAGGCCTTGATTCTCAAAATGGGTTGAATGACTTGTACAATTCTACTTTTATTGGGGTGTCCATCTTCTTTAATAGATCAACAATTCTATTAGGCCTTGTTTCTCAAATTGGGGGGAATAACCCCTATTGTCCTATTGTCCTATTACTGGGGCGTCCATATTGAAATTGAATAACCTATTTTACATACAGTATACAGTTTGTGTTACTATACAGTATGTCCAACAGACAGTGGCCAGGGCCCTCCAAAGAAACGGGCAGGCAAAAAAAGTTGCTGTAGCCGGCACAAGTAGTAGCAGTAGAAGGGGGTGGGGATGGTAGCAGCAGTCGCAGCAAAAGGCTAGAGCTGCCACTGTCATCCAGCGGTTGTGTTTTGATGACCAACCCCACTGTCCTTGAATGGTTGACTCGGTCTTCAGCATCATCTCAACTGATATCACACACACACAGCCAAGAGTCGGTGGGTTCCTCTGACACTGCATTTAGTTGGCATGGCCCAGGAACAAGCTCTGTGCCCTTACCTTGCCACTCCTTCTGCCAGGCAAGTAATGCGGTTCTGCTCCACTTTTCAGCAAGTAAGATCTTATTGATGATAGTCAGCAGCTACTGGCCAGCAATGATTTGGATGAGAGGTCCGCTGCTTCCTCCTGTAGGCATGCAAGTAGTGACCATGACAGTAGTGTGGGAGCAGGTGTTGCAAGAGGTCGGTGATGCAGCCATGAGACTGGTGAAAGTGACATAAGTGACAAGCAGACAGTACTGGATAATGATGTATCCGATTGCACATGGGAGCCAGGTGAAGACAGGGCTTCATCATCAGGGGATGAGGGAGGCAGCTTTCCCATGAGACAGGTGCAGGGTGGCAGCATGCCATTGAGCAACCAGGGTGCAAGCATAGCCATGAGCCAGCAGCTACTCAGAAGTAGTGTTGAGCACGAATATTCGAATAGCGAATTTTTATCGTGAATATCGGCACTTCGCTAATTCGCAAATATTTCGAATATAGCGCAATAAATTCGCTATTTTGAATATTCGTTTTTTTATTTTATTTTTGTTATATTTTTTTCTTTCCCACTTCCCAAAAGTAGTTCTTACCTGTCCTGAGGATTCCTGGCTTCCTGGCTGCTCCAGTCAGTGCCCGTTGCCGCTTCTGCCGACTTCCGTGCTCATGGAGCGTCCCCATCACCATGGGAACGTCTCCATATACTAAAATGTGCTGTCGGATTTGAGAATTACGTTGAAATCGCAATGCGATTAATTCAAGTCATATTAATCGCATTGCGATTACAACTTAGCAGTGCACTGCTATCTTACATATTAGGCTACAATTAACGAATATGGAATATAGCAGCAGTGCTAAGTAGAAATCGCAATACGATTACTCCAAGTTACATTAATCGCATTGCGATTTCAATTAGCACTGCTATAATATATTCCATATTTGTTAACTTTCGTTAATTCTAGCAAGCTGACCCATTATAAACCCAGCTCTAAGTTGAAATCGCAATGCGATTAATACAACTTGAAGTAATCGCATTGCGAATTTCTACTTAGCACTGCTGCTATCCCAATATTCCATATTCGTTAATTCTAGCCTAATATGTAAGATAGCAGTGCACTGCTAAGTTGTAATCGCAATGCGAATAATATAACTTAAATTAATCGCATTGCGATTTCCACAGACATGGTTTACTATGGTTGCTAAAACGAAGATGGAGAATACTTTGCTATCTTCGTTTTGAGGAATATGACTAATACATTCGTCATATTCGCTAATTCTACCAAGCCAACCATAGTAAACCAGGTCTAAGTAGAAATCGCAATGCAATTAATTCAAGGTATATTAATCACATTACGATTTCAACGTAATTCTCAAATCCGACAGTACATTTTAGTATGGAGACGTTCTTGGCTTGGTAGAATTAGCGAATATGACGAATGTATTCGTCATATTCCTCAAAACGAAGATAACAAAGTATTCTCCATCTTCGTTTTAGCAACCTATTCGTCAACTTCGCTAATTCTAGCAATCAAATAGGAGGGTTGACTATAGAGACAGCTGTGTTTAATTCGCTATGCGATTATATTACTTAGCTTTTTTTAATAGAATAATTATATTACTTGATAATTATTATAATTATTCTATTTATAAAAAAAAAATTTTTATATAATCGCATAGCGAATTAAACACAGCTGTCTCTATAGTCAACCCTCCTATTTGATTGCTAGAATTAGCGAAGTTGACGAATAGGTTGCTAAAACGAAGATGGAGAATACATCTCAAATACAAATACATTCGTCATCTTCTCTATAATTCTAGATATGAAACCAATAGGAAAGTAGCCTAAGTTAAAATCGCAATATGCGATTATTTAAATTGCATATTAATCGCGATAACTAGTATAATGACTAATATTTGACTTTGACGAATATGAAACGAATATTCTTTCGAATATTCGCGAATTTCGTCGAAATCGAATATGGCACCTGCCACTCATCACTACTCAGAAGCCTATCTATATGGAAACAACTAGCTGTGCATGACTTCATAGAGGAAGCAGCAGTCAATTATTATGTATTGGTGGGGGTAACATGCCATACTCGCTGGTGTGGGAAGTTTTCATCAAGTCACTTGTGGAATTCAGTGAGGCTGTATGTAGGATCTGTGGGCAATTTTGGCACCACAGCCCTGCGTAAAACACATGGAGCATCATCATAAAGTGGCCAGGGGAAACTGTGGTGCCAATGTAGTGGTACAGCCTGAAGCATCTCCCAGTGGCCCGCTCACCTTCTCCAGAAGTCAAGACTCCAGAAGTCAAGACTCCACCACCTCATGTGTTTCCTTCCCATCGTCCACTGATCCTGATGCTCCTCCTCCTACTACTTTTCATCATGAATTTTGTCAGCAATCGATCATCAAGTCGATTGCAAAGAAACCATAGTCTGTGTTCACTGATCCAACAGCGCAGAAGCTGAATGGACTCTTATCCAAGTTCCTGGTTTTACATGTGGTTGACTCTGCAATTTCAGAGAACTGATGGCTTGTGCTGAGCCAAGCTGAAGAGTCCCGAGCCCTGAATATGTGCGTATAGAAGAAGGTGGGCCAGTCCACATGTTGCTCCAACGATATGAGCAGAGGAAGGCCGTGAACAATTTCTTGATTAACAGGAGTACTCCCATGTGTAAATTTGATGTTAGTAGTGATGAACGGCAGGTGCCATATTCGATTTCGACGAAATTCGCGAATTTTCGAATGAATATTCGTTTCATATTCGTCAAAATCGAATATTCGTCATTATTCTAGTTACCGCGTTTAATATGCGATTTAAATAATCGCGTATTGCGATTTTAACTTAAGGCTACTTTCCTATTGGTTTCATATCTAGAATTATAGCGAAGATGACGGATATGACGAATGTATTCGTTATATTCCTCAAAACGAAGTATTCTACATCTTCGTTTTAGCAACCTATTCGTCAATTTCGCTAATTCTAGCAATCAAATCGGAAGGTTGACTATAGAGACAACTGTGTTTAATTCGCTATGCGATTATTTATATATATTTTTTTTAATAAATAGAATAATTATAATAATTATATCAAGTAATATAATTATTCTATTAAAAAAAAAAAAAAAAAAAATTGCATAGCGAATTTAACACAGCTGTCTCTATAGTCAACCTTCCTATTTGATTGCTAGAATTAGTGAGGTTGACGAATAGGTTGCTAAAACGAAGATGTAGAATACTTTGTTATCTTCGTTTTGAGGAATATGACGAATACATTCGTCATATCTCGCTATTCGCTAATTCTACCAAGCCAACCATAAACTTCCTTGCTCATGGAGTGTCCCCATCACCATGGAACGTCTCCATATACTAAAATGTACTGTCGGATTTGAGGAATTACGTTGAAATCGCAATGCGATTAATTCAAGTTATATTAATCGCATTGCGATTTCAACTTAGAGCTGGGTTTATAATGGGTCAGCTTGCTAGAATGAACGAAGTTAACGAATATGGAATATAGCAGCACTGCTAAGTTGAATTCGCAATGCGATTAATTTAACTTGAAGTAATCGCATTGCGATTTCAACTTAGCACTGCTATCTTACATAGGCTAGAATTAACGAATATGGAATATAGCACTAGCAGTGCTAAGTTGAAATCGCAATGCGATTACTTCAAGTTAAATTAATCGCACTGCGAATTCAACTTAGCAGTGCTGCTATATTCCATATTCGTTAACTTCGTTCATTCTAGCAAGCTGACCCATTATAAACCCAGTCTAAGTTGAAATCGCAATGCGATTAATATAACTTGAATTAATCGCATTGCGATTTCAACGTAATTCCTCAAATCCGACAGTACATTTTAGTATATGGAGACGTTCCCATGGTTGGGGACGCTCCATGAGCATGGAAGTCGGCAGAAGCGGCAATGGGCACTGACTAGAGCAGCCAGGAAGCCAGGAATCCTCAGGACAGGTAAGAACTATTGTTGGGAAGTGGGAAAGAAAAAAATATAACTAAAAAAAAAAAAAACGAATATTCGAAATAGCGAATTTATAGCGCTATATTCGAAATATTCGCGAATTAGCGAAGTGCCGATATTCGCTAAAAAAATTCGCTATTCGAATATTCGCTTAACACTATTAGCCAGTGGCAGCTCATGCGTGACACCTGCCGTTTGCTCAGGCCCTTTGAGAAGAACACTTTATTTGTCAGTCTCCAGGACTACGGGATGAATGATGTCATTCCACGGCTTCATATCCTGGAGCAGATGCAATCTGACTGGTCAGAGGACCGGAGTGGCGCCTATATCTTACGGCCACCTAAGCCCTGTGGGGGCTGAACTGGCAGACGAGCAGCATAAGAAAGAGGACATTAAAGTCCAAGAATTGTATCCATAAATAGGTGGTTTACCTCCCCTAGCAACAGGAGAGGAGCAGGAGGAGCATGAGGAGCTGGAGGGTAATGAGGAAGACAAGGCAAGTGACCCCGACAGATCATGGCAGTATGCAGTGGAAATAGAGGCAAAGAGTCTCTCCGACTCCTTTCCACAAATGGGCAGATGCATGATGAGTTGCTTGAGTAGTGACAGCCGCATTATCAGCATTCTTCTGCAGAGAGATGTTAGACCCTGGCTACTGGGCCAAAATGGGGTTGTTTATACTATAGGGTTGAGCGCACACCTGGAAGTTCGGGTTCACCAGGTTTGGCCGAGCTTTGTCGCAAAGTTCGAGTTCGGGACCCAAACTTGACCCCAAACCCGAACCCCATTGAAGTCAATGGGGACCTGAACTTTGGGGCACTAAAATGGCTCTAAAAAAGTAATGAAAAGGGCTAGAGGGCTGCAAAAGGAAACAAAATGGGGGTAATAGCTGGAAAATTGCCCTGCAAACAAATGTGGATAGGGAAATGACTTAAAATAACATAAAATACATAAAAATTAAAAATAATAATCTTTACCTAGGAGGAGGTCCATATGGAGTAGGAGGTTGAGGAGGCGGTGGACGTGGCTGTGTAGGTGGAAGCGGTGATGGAGGAGGTAGTCGCCAACAACACTGTTTTTTGTTTTTAACATTTTTTTTTTTTGGGTAGACCCCAAAACATTGGCAAATATAGAAAAGAAAAAGAAGAGAAAGTGAGCTGGAGCATAACAAAGGCTGGGCGAGGCCGGTATACATGTCTATTCTGCACAAGGTACGGACAAGTCTTGTGGGATCCATGCCTGGTTCATTTTAATAAATGTGAGCTTGTCCACATTGGCTATGGACAGGCGGCTGCTCTTGTCTGTGATAACGCCCCCTGTCATGCTAAACACACATTCAGACAAGACACTGGCTGCAGGGCAGGCCAGAACCTCCAAGGCGTAAAGGGAAAGCTCAGGCCAGGTGCCCAATTTGGAGACCCAGAAGTTGAATGGGGCAGACCCATCAGTCAGTACATGTAGGCGTGTGCACACATACTGTTCCACCATGTTGCTGAAATGCTGCCTCCTGCTAAGACGTTCCATATCAGCTGGTGGTGCTGCTTCTTTTGGCATGCTGACAAAGCTTTTCCACATTTTGGCCCTGCTAACCCTGCCTTCTGAGGTGCTGGCAGTGCCCCAGTGCGTTGGCGACTTCTTCCTCCTCCTTTGCCTTTGCCTTGTGCTTCCACTGAGGCCCTGGTGTCAGGTGGGAATGCCATCAGCAGGCGTCTACCAGCGTGCAGAATATATTTCCCAGTCAGCTATGCAGTGCAGGGGCAGTGTGAAAAAAAAGGGGTACAGATCACCCAACAATCTAAATGCTGCCAAATTTACAGAATATATTTTCCTGTCAGGTATGCAGTGCAGGGGTAGTGTGAAAGAAAAAAGGGGTACAGATCACCCAACAATCTAAACGCCGCCGACAATGTGCCGAATATATTTCCCATATCCCTGTCAGGTATGCAGTGCAGCAGGAACACACCCTCCAAGCCACTTGTGAAGGACTGGTCTGATAACCGTTGTAGATCCTGAAGAAAGAAGAAGATACCAGCTGCGTGATCAATTGGATGAGGTGAGTTTTTTTGTTATTTTAACTCCTCAATGGCAATTTTATTTAGCATTCTATTTTAAAAATGCTATGATTTTCCATTATAACCGTGTTATAACGGAAAATAATGATGTGAAGTTCGGGTCCCCATTGACCTTAATGGTGTTAGGGTTCAGTGTTTGGGTCAAGTTCGGGTCCCGAACCCGAACTTTGACCTGAAGTTCTGCCAAACCCGGAGAACCCAAACTTCACCGGGTCTGCTCATCCCAAATTACATGTTTTTATGGTGCCTCTATAGGACTATGGATACATATAAATACAGTTTTGGGAATAGATTACAATAGTTACTGCATCTGTATTTATGTGTATATTCCTTTTTTGCTTTGATATACATGGTTTTAAGTTTGTACACAGGGATTGGATAAATTTAATAGCTGCACACATGTGAGTGCACATGTCACGAGGGGCATATTTGTTCTTTTAAAGGAAGGTGGATCAGTAGAACAGTAGGGTATATGACTAAAACTTGATGTCAAAATGTGTCAACCTGTTATGGCTTATGTTTCTGTACTTTTAATGTATACCAAATAAAACTTCAGTTTTAACAGTGAAAAACAGTGCTGGAGGATTTGTTTCTTCTTGTCATTTATCCCTCTTTATCTGTTCTTTAAGCTCCAGAGCTAAACAAAAAAAAAAAAAAAAAAAAACATACTAAGAAGTAAGAGAAAGGATGTCAAAGCAGTACAGTGCTGTCAGATTTCATAGAAGGAATATGCCCCCTGCTTTTGAGTGAAATGCATCTAGCTGTGCAGCGGAAACAGGGAATACTATGGCTAAAAAAGGACATTCATTCACAGATACTTTGGGACACATTTTCCAAAGTTGAGCATTCTGCTAAACAAAAAAAAATAAAAAAACTGACTTTAATGATTCTTTATTGCTTTCAGCACTTACTTAAAAGTGGGGGGAGTTTCAAGGAAGGGGTAGACTCACTATAGCCCATCACATTTGCAATAATTTTCAGTAGAAATCTAGTGTAAGTTATAACTAAGTATTTTGCTGGCTGCTAGCTGGTGCAGCTTACAGCAACACTGATGCAACACATTTATTAAGAGGCTTATAAGTCTAGCTGACATTTTACTAAGACTGGTGTGTTAAGTTCTAGTCATTAGTAAATGTGCCCTATTGAGTTATAATAGTCATAATGTTAAAAAATATCCCCAATGCATTTGCATTTCTGAATTACCATCAGTAATTCATAGAAAAAAGACTGAAATGCAACACAGTTTTACCACAATTAATATGGCTATTTACCTTATGTATGTTCAGTGTCTGCAATTATTGAAAATAGTAGAGATGAGCGAATTTTTCAAAAATTTGATTTGGCTGGTTCACCGAATTTCTTGGAAAAATTAGCTTAGATCCAAATTTATTTGCGGCCAATCACGTAACAAAACTGCTATTTCCTGGCTGCAGAGAGCCTTTATAGGGATGTAGAACACTGCGCCTTTCATTAACACGCATAGGGAGTCTGCTGTGGTAGTGAAATAATACTCAGTATGACATGCAAATGACAGGGGTCGCTCTTAAAATCACTGTATACTTCACTTATTTCAGCATTCACGGGGCCAAAACTGGCCAAATAACTCAAGTATGAACTCAGCCTTACAGGTAGGTGATAGTGCCAAGAATAAGTGCACTCCTTTTACACCGTCTTCAGCTGATTCCACATAGATGTCTACAGAACCTGTTCTATTAAACGCTTATACAAGTAGAGCCCCCCTGACAGAGTGGAGAGAGTGTCAGCAGTAAGTTTGTGTTCACGTCACAGATTAATTCGCCCTTCCTCTGATCCGTCAGAACAATAACTTACAAAAAACGGATCTGTCTGTGGAGCATACGCCTTCACTCGGTCAGCATTTGATCATTAATCTATCAGTATTGCTAATGCCAAGAAAACAGGAGTGGCTCTAAAAACAGAAATGACACGTGAATGGAAAACTTGCCTGTCTTCTGTTTTTTGTTCCCACTCCTGTTTTTGGCTACCAAATAATTAGCCAGTTCTGATGGGACCATACAGGCCTTACAGCTGTCAGCCAGGCCGAAAGCCAAAATAGTGGACCAGTCATGAAGTGGGGAGGGTGGGTAAAGCATGAGAAGTCCAAAGAGGGGACCTATGACATAGTGGTGAGGTGGAAGCAGATGACAGAGTCTGGAGGTGGCGGCAGCAGCATCAGGAGGAGGCCACAGAGTGGCACAATAACCAAGTGTGGAGGTGGCAGCAGCATGATGAGCCCACAGAGCGGCACAATGACAGAGTCTGGAGATGTCAGCAGCATGAGTAGGCCACAGAGTGGCACATTGACCGAGTCTGGAGGTGGCAGCATCAGGAGGAGGCCACAGAGTGGCACATTGACAGAGTCTGGAAATGGCAGCAGAATCAGGAGGCCACAGAGTGGCACAATGGCAGAGTACAGAGGTAGCAGCAGCATGAGTAGGCCATCGAGTGGCACAATGACAGAGTGTGGAGGTAGCAGCAGAATCAGAAGGCCACAGAGTGGCAAAGTGACCAAGTCTGGAGGTGACAGCTGCATCAGGATACCACAGAGTTTCAAGATGACATAATGTGGAGATGGCAGCAGCATTAGGAGACCACAAAATGGAAAGGTGACATAGTGTGGAGATGGTAGTAGCAGCAGGAGACCACAAAATGGCAAGGTGACATAGTGTGGAGATGGCGGAGGCAGCAGCAGCATCAGGATACCACAGAGTGGCAAGGTGACATAGTGTGGAGATGGCAGCAGCATTAGGATACCACAGAGTGGCAGGGTGACATAGTGTGGAGATGGCAGTAGAAGAAGCATAAGGATACCACAGAGCAGCAAGGTTACATAGTGTGGAGATGGCAGCAGAATCAGGATTCTACAGAGAAGCAAGGTGACATAGTGTGAAGATGGCAGCAGCATCATCAGGAGGGTCCAGAAAATGGCATGGTGACATAGCGTGGAGATGGCAGCAGCATCAGGATTCCCACAAAGTGGCAAGGTGACATAGTGTGGAAGTTTTAGCAGAGGCACCATCAGGATACCACAAAGTGACCTGTTGACAGAGTGGGGCGGTGGGTGGCAATACCAGTACCCGCTGACGAAGGTGGTTTAAAGAAGAAGCACTTGGCATCAGATGTGTGGCATCTGATTCATCTTGACAAAGGTCAGTCTCTCTACATTTTGGGTGGACAGGCGAGCTTGTGACCTTGGGGTCACTATGGCCCCTGCCGCACTAAACACCCACTTTGATGCCACACTACTAGCCGGGCAGGACAGCTTTTTCAGGGGATACTCGGCCAGTTGCGGCCACAAATGCAATTTGTCTGCCCAGCAGATCTTCAATGTGGGTTGGCAGGGTGCTGTCCAAGTATGCCACCACCTGCTGGTTCAGGTCCTGCTCTAGGTCTACCTGCTGCTGCTGGTGAGTAGTTTCTTGCGGGTAAAGAAAGCTACTCATCAGTGACTGTAGACTTAGGCTGCTGCTGATGGAGCTGGTACTGCTCCTGCCACCCCAACCCTCTCCAGCAGCCATGGCAGTGGAATGTGAGTGCAAAGGGCCCCCCCGGACATACCTGCGAGAGAATGGACAATAGCTCAGAAAGGCAGAGGCCAACTGACTACATAGGATGTCTCTGTAGTAGTTCAGTTTGTCCTCCCTCTCAGTGGGTGTGAAAAAGACACCCAATCTGGACCGGTAACGAGGGTCCAACAAGGTGGAGAGCGAGAAGTCATCCCTCTGCCGAATGGTGACAATTCGGCTGTCACTACGCAAGCAAGTGAGCATGCATCTGGCGATTTGTGCAAGTGACTCGGAGGGACTCCCTTCCTCCATCTCCACTGCATACTGCCACGGTGTGTCTGGGTCTTCTGTCTCACCTTCCTCATCGCCCTGTAGCTCCTGTCTGTTCCTGCTCCTCCTCTCCTGTCATCTGAGTAGAAAAAACAACCATTTAACTACACATTGCCTGTGCTCCAATGTCCTCTTCCCGCTCCTCCTCTTCTTTCAGTTCAGAGGTCATGTGGCCGTGAGATCTGGGCGCCATGCCTCCAGTCCCCTGACCATCCATTGTTACCAGCATCTGTACCAGGACATGAAGTAGTGGAATGACATTGTCTATCGCGTAGTCCTGGTGACTGACAAATAATGTGGCATCCTCAAAAGGCCTGAGCAAATGGCAGGTGTCATGCATGAGCTGCCACTTGCTGACATTTACACAGGGGAGTACTCCTATCCACTTGCATCATCAAGAAATCGTTGATGGGCTTTCTCTGTTCTTATAGTCGGTCCAACATATGGAGGGTGAAATTCCAGTGGATGGAAACATCGCATATCAGCCTAAGTTCGGGGATGCCGTTCTGCCGCTACAACTCAAGGAGGGTGTACATAGCGCTGTACGAGTGGCTGAAGTGCATGCAAAGTTTCCTGGTCAATTTTAGGATATCTTGCAGATGGGTGGAAGATTTCAGGAACCAATTGACAACCAGATTGAACATGTGTGCCATGCAGGGCGCATGGCTCAGCCTTCCTTGAAGAAGGCCCGACACAATGTTCTTCCGGTTGTCGGTCATCATGCTTCAAATTTTCAGTTGTCGCGGAGAAAGCCAGGATTTGATTTCTTTATGAATCACATGAAGCAGTTCCTCCCCTGTGTGACTCCTTTCGCAAAGGGAAACGAGATGCGGAACAGTGTGACACCGCCATGCCCAGCACATGAGGTATGCTGGAGGGGTACTGTGACTTGTCCCTGCAGTGGAGACTGAGGACATGGTGGAGGATGAGGAGGCAGAGGCGGACATTGTCGCTGGACCAAAGGTGTGAGAACGTGGAGGCGGAAACGGTGTGACCTGGCCAAGTTGCTGATGTGGCTCTGCAGGAACCACATTAACCCAGTGGGCCACAAAGGACATGTACTGTCCCTGACCATAGTTACAGCTCCACATGTAAGCGCTGCCGTGCACTTTGGCAGACACCGACAGGCTCATGGACTGGCCCACCTTCTGTTCTACATATTTGTGAAAGGCTGGTACTGCCTTTTTCACAAATAAATGACGGCCTGGGACTCTCCACCTCGGCTCGACACAAACCGAGCCAAGGTGGAGTCCACCATTTGAAAAGGGAGGCACCAGCAACTTGGACAGGAACACGTTCAGCTTCTGCGCTGTTGGTTGCGTGCAAGCATACTGCTGTCTCTTGGCAATCGCTTTAGTGATTGATTGCGGATGGAATGACTGATGAGAAGGAGAAGCATGAGCATCTGGACCAGCAGAAGATGGAAATGACAGACAGCTCCCTTCGGCTGAGGTGGTGGAGCCTTGAATGCCTGAAACCCGGTGCGTGCTACTGAGTGATGCAGTGGTTGCTGAAGCAGGCTGGACCACCACATCGGAGACACAGTTCTCCCAGGCCACTGTATGGCGACACTGCATATTTTGCATACAATAATCAGGGGCACACACTAAAGTATCAGAAAGAAAGAGTGCAATTGATAGTCCAAAACTACTATATGAAACAAAGAGGACCACTAGAGAGTCCAAGAAGACTATCACTCAAATGCACATTCAATCACATATCTATAAAATTCAATTTATTGGTAGAAACACAAAGGAAGACACAAAAAAAAAACATTAAAAATTGTATACAATGTTTGACTGGTGCGGGTAAGATAACCCTACACAGCCCGGAGTCCAGGGCACAATACAATATGAGAAGCATCAAAATACAATGTACTGGCAACAACATGAGCACATATATTTACTGAATCCATATAACAACATGATGCAAGGAACCATACCTAACAACATGAGTGTAAATAAAAACAATCAATCAAAGCCTGTGCCAGGTACCCCCATGTGGACCTCTGCCGACAAAAAGAGCCCCACGCGTATCGCCGGCAACGTCTGGCTTTGTCAGGGGTCGTCAGGGGACGAAGCCGGACGTTGCCGGCGATACGCGTGGGGCGCTTTTTGTCGGCGGAGGTCCACATGGGGGTACCTGGCACAGGCTTTGATTGATTGTTTTTATTTACACTCGTGTTGTTAGGTATGGTTCCTTGCATCATGTTGTTATATGGATTCAGTATATATATGTGCTCATGTTGTTGCCAGTACATTGTATTTTGATGCTTCTCATATTATTGTATTGTGCCCTGGACTCCGCCGCTGTGTAGGGTTATCTTACCCGCACCAGTCAAACATTGTATACAATTTTTAATGTTTTTTTGTGTGTCTTCCTTTGTGTTTCTACCAATAAATTGAATTTTATAGATATGTGATTGGATGTGCATTTGAGTGATAGTCTTCTTGGACTCTCTAGTGGTCCTCTTTGTTTCAGACACTGCATATTTTGGCGCAGGCCGCAGTGCCAATATTAGAACATTAGCACCCTGGCCACGCTTCACCTTCTGCCCACATATTTGACATATGGCCACATTCACTTCCTCTGGCGTTTTGAAAAAAAACTGCCACACCACCGAGTAGGTTATTTTCCCCCCAACAGTCCGCACTGACTGACTGCTACCACCGCTGCCTCCGTGATCCCCTCCACCACTAGTTCCCAGGCAGGAGGTCGGGAGCCAGGCACACTTGGCTCCCGACCTCCCACTGCTGCCACCCTGCTGACTCCCAGCCATGCTACCATGCTCTGCCGCTGCCTCACATGCAAGCTGCCACCCTCTTCTCCTGATGATGATGAAGCCCCTCCTGCACCTGGCTCCCAAGTTCGATCCGCTTCATCATCATCGAGTAGTGTCCTCCTAAAGGCTCCGTTCTCCCACCTCTGGCCACGCCCTGCTTTACTAGATTGACAGGGCCATGCAGCATTGGTCTCCTACCTCCGGCCCTATCTGCAGTGTAAATCTCGTGCCTGCGCCGTTCTATTCAGTATACGGTGCTGGCAAAGTGAGTGAAGGGAGTTCACCAGCTGCCAGCTTCCTCACTGTGCCTGAGCCGAATACTGAACGGCGCAAGATCTGCCAGCGCACAGGGCCGGCATGAGGAGGTGAACGCTGCATGGCCCTGTCAATCTAGTTAAGGAAGGGCGTGGCTAGAGGTGGGAGAACGGAGCATCTAGAAGCAGGGGCAACGACCCCCTGCTCTTAGAGGCTAATTAGCATATTATAAAAGTTTTTTTTTCTCAATAAAGGCGGCAGGCAGTGAGATGGCACTAACATAGTTATGTTCAGCTGACAGTAGCACATCGCTAATGTCAGCCAGTTTAATACCCATTTTTTAGATGACAGAAACCCTTTAACAATTATTATGATATACTGATTGTTAGCGATGGTTGCTACAGTTTGGGAAGTGATGAAAAACATGATTTCTGATCTAACAAAAAAAAGAAAGAAAATGAATAAACAGGAAACAAATACATAACCAAATTACTAAATTTTAAATGCACACAGCTGTCCTTTAATAGATCATCTATTAAGATACATCGTAATACTTAAGATTTTTAATTAGCACGTGTTATTTTCCACTGCAGTTTTTCCCCCTCTTGTCACATGAGTCTGTTTACTTGAAGCTGATTCATTAGGTTTATTAAGTGCCCCCTACTGTTACCTGTCTGCTTCTCGTCCTTCCTTGATTAATGACAGAAAGAAGACTCATCACTTCAGTTCCAGCATTCGCTGATCGGGAACATCATGTTATGCTCTGTGCTCTGTCATAGACAGAGCCATTTCCCCCTCTATTGGTCAAACTGGAAAATCAGATATGAAAGATAATTAAGCACAAATGAGGGATCTTGTGGAAGAAATACTGCAATTAGTAACTTACAAAGTAGGTTATATTATGCTTCGTGTACTTGAGTGTATCCAATTTGTGGTCTGCAAACTGGAAATCCGTAAAATAAGTTTACTGGCTGTGTGCATGCCGCAATTTTCTTAATGTCTTCACTACAACTGACTACTCTTGTCCGCTAAATGGACAATAGTGGGACATGTTCTATAAGTTGCAGAATGGCCACACAGGTGCGGACAGAACACACATGACATCTGTTTGCTCTCCACATATATTGCAGACCCATATAAATTATTTGATCGCATGCGATCCACCCAAAAATATGAATCGACTGTGGACCAAAACTACCGTCATGTGTACAAGGCCTTGTTGTGAACCATTACAATATAAGAAACATGTCAGCTATTAAATAATGATACCCTATTACCTCGTATGTGCCACTAATTCGTTCTTGTCTTCTACTTGGTAAAGTCATTAAATTTACTAATATTGTTATTGAAAGAGCCCTGTAAGAGACATTTCCTTAAAGCACGTACTGTGATCCCAAGACACTGGAAACCAGTAGAGGCCCCTTCTGTCATGTGAATAGAGTGGATTGCTAAAATGGATCACTTGTTAAATGCAGTAATTCATGGCTGATGACCAAAATAGATCTGACTGAAGATCTGAATGTAAGACTTACATTGATGCCATGAACATCTTGTAAGACAAGCCTGTTATTTCCTAGTTAGATGCCTGGATGCCACACATCTCATTGTGTCACCTTGCTTCTTTTTCTTGAAAACTTTTAGTGGGGAAAGGCCAAAAGATATTCCACACTTTTTTTTCCTCTCGCCTTCCACTTTACTACTCCCTCTCCTTTTTCTCAGATTTTTATTCTTTTTTCCACTTCTTTCTTTCTTCTCTCTTTATTCCTATGTTCTTTATACCTTGTTTTAGCAACACAAATCATAGGGTTCAATTCCAAAGCTATAACATCAATAATAGCCTTCTATTGTTTAAAATTTGAAGATTGGGCCCGCTATTAGTCAAGATACACTTACCTGTATGCATGTAAATTGTTGCTGTCTGCTCTTATGTCATTCACAAGGTGTTTTTATATAGTTACCTTATCTATGTTCATGTTCATGTCTTGAACAGATAATTTTGTCTTGATAACATTGCTGACTTCCAGGCCAGGGAGTCTCTTTCCCTGAAGGAACATGCTGCTAGATGCTGATTCAGGATAACTAATGGCTGCTCAATCAAAGGTATGACTCCTTAATTTGTTATTGAAAACCTATAAGTCATTCTGATTTGCCTTAGGTCTCTGCAGTGTAGGCAGCAGATATATTCCATATTTGTGAGATGGTGGATGACACTGTTTGCCATGCCTTTTGATTTTGGTCCTGAGATAGCTTAAACTTAGGGTACGACCACACGACACAGTTGTGCCACTGTTGTGATGTAACTGCGCTGTGTTCGAGTACCACTCGGCTAAAAGGTCCACAGTGGGCTCTAATTAAACTAATGAAGATCACACTGTTCAGTGGGTCGGTTTTTTAATGGCCATATGGCACCTTCAAAACCGCTGAGCCAATTAATAATACAGACCCATTTAACAGTGAGGTCTTCATTAGCTTAATTTGAGTTCATGGCAGCCCTTTAAGCCACACAGTACTCAAATGCAGCACAGCCATGTCACAACCATGACACAACCGTGTGGTCATGCCTTTAGATTCCATTTTTGATTGGGAAAACTATCATAGCTTTGTCAGTTGACAGGGGAAGGACACAGGGACATTCATGCATTAAGTTTCTTGTGAGAGCTGGGTAAGCCTTGAAAGGCAGAGGTTTCCCAATGAAGTTGGATGGAGCAAGGTATTGGTTGACTAGTTCTATGTGTATATGCATCCTGTGAGGGACAGCAGGGGTCCATTTAAAGGAATGCTGCCTGAGGACTGAACATCATTGGTCATAAGGTCAGTGGGTTGTTCACCATGGCTGGACTGTCCATGGACCCAACAGGGAAATTTGCCAGTGAGCCATTGCCCCGAGAGCCGCACAAGCCCTCCTTTTGGCCGACTGCCAGGTACATAAAGATCAAATGCTCTCAGCATTAATTCATGTAGGAGCATCAGGGACTTACACATCTGGCCAGCGGCCGTAGGTGCCCTCCTGAATTTAACTGTATTTCCATCCTTAGAATGATGATACTGTTTCATACTGTAGTGAGGATGGCGGTATTTTATGCTGCACTGAAGTATTTGGCTCTGTCGAGTCAGTATTTTGTGCTGCACTGTAGTATTCGGTTCTTCTGGGGAAGTATTTTGTTCTGCACTGTGGTATTACTGATGCCACCTACTTCTGTTGTCCCTTCTTCTGTCAATTTGAACCTGCCTACAACAAGCAAACAGCAATGTTTTGCCATCTGATGGTTTTCTACAAGTATGTGTGTCCAATACCCCTGTATCAACATTACTAAAAAGTGATAAATCCAAGAAATCTATATGATTGACATGATATTTGACTTTAAGGATTAATCCCAACTGTTTTTAATTGAGAAAACAAGTCACCTATGGTATAGCCAACACACTATACCCCCAAATAAATAGGATATAATCTATATATCGGCCATACCAGACCAATGACTCAATAGGGCCCTCCCCATCATGGGCAAAAAGGTGGAATTTTTTCCACCACGCTGCATAAATGCTCTTGAAAGAGTGCTCTTGTCGATTCACCTCTTCATTCCCTTCTATGAGACTGATGGAACTCTGTCTATGTTAGTTCCATATCCAGAGGTATAAATGGAATGGTGAGCCAACATGCACACTACTGCTCCATTCATAGAAGGGACTCAGGGATCCTTGTGCTTAGGATCACTGTGGCCCCCAGCAGTAATATCCCCTACAATATTATTTGTATCACTTATCTGGTAGACAACTCCTTTGAGATGTGTGTATTTACTGTATATCTAAAAAGAAAAATTCTTAATTTTTTCAACAATGTATCTCATATACAGTATCAAAGACCTATTAGCTCCACATGTTAAATAGTCAGGAATTTACACAAGACAGACAAGATGCCACGATTATGCTGTTCAGTAGGGGTTGTTAGCAGGTGCTCTTTGTCGCTACATACTGAATTCCTCTCTGCATTCTTACATTTCAATGTAATGATACAGTAAGCTGCTTTGCTTAAGATCGGTGTTGCTGTTGATCACACACAGTATCTGCTATGATACACTTATGTATTATTCATGTGACAATATTGCTGGCACTGTAGTAACTATCCTTGTACTGAGAGTGATTCAGCACCACACAGGGTTTTTCCATCTTAAAATATCTGAACCATCTATTAAAAGATAAGAATCTTTAACAACAGAAAATTAACTGACTGGTTTATAGCTCAGGATTCTCATAAGAGGAAACAGAATGACTTTTATTGTGCAGAATTTATTTTATAATAAAATCAGCATATATTATGCACCAAGTTATGTTAAAGAGGAAATAGCATCAAATTATAATGGAAAAATATTACGTAAGTTTTTTGAGCAGGGAAACATTATTGTTGAGATATTTTTTCTTAGAATTAAAGTGTCCTTTATGAAAAATGTTTCTATTTTTAATTATACTTGTAGTGTACACACAGAACTGCTTGCTAGAGTTGGTGTTTTCACTAATATTGATATACATATTTTGTGCGTGCTTTTATATAATTTTGATTGTACTCTTGAACAAGGGTAATATAAAACTCTTGAGACAAAATCCAAAATCGTACATTGCACCATTAATATTGGCATCTTCCTATGAGGCATAGGAACCCTTTTAGGGTGTCCCTAGATTAAATATGAATTCTCTATGTTTGATTACATAAAATATAACAATTTAACAGTCCATAGAAAATGCCCGTTTCTAGATATTGCTGGTACTTATGCCCCCCGGTGTTCTTTTGATTCCCTCTCAGAATATTCAACAAATTGTTGAGTGCATACTTTTTTATTTTATTTTAATTAAACTATATTAATTTTTTTGGCCCACTTCGAGACTTAAAGGGGTAGTTCACCCTTAGGGACCTTTTCTGCAGAACTCCCAACGTGACTGGAGGTGGGAATCATACTTACCGACTCCTGGGTTCATAGCTTCTGGTTCTTCTGCAGGGAGAGAATAATTTCATTACAAGTTTAAAACATGTCTTTTGTGAAAGTGTATTTTTAAACGCAAATAACTCAGTAGGCAGAAATCTTACCAGCGTCAATGTAACATTATTCCCAAAGGGAATTGTTTATAGAAGTGAAAGGGCCTTTAATTGCACCTCTGTCTTCAAGTTACAGAAAACATGCTTGCAATTTTGCTACAACCATTCCATAATTTGTGTGATTGTGTACCAAACCCCTGACTTTTCATTTAGGAAAATCATGCGTTCACATTAGGCCTTATAATAAAATGTCTAGAATAAGGAAGGGTTTAAATACTCAGGCCTTGTCCTCCCAGAGCCAGAATGTGGGTAGGGGGGCACCAGCTATTGGCTAGAAGTAGTAGTAGGCCACAGTTCTCCCTTGCTACGGAAAGGCGCATGACTACAATTGAGGAGAAAGAGGATGAGATTGTGGATTGTATGGCTCACTCCTCCTATCAGTCATGGCAGGATGATGTAGAGGCCGCTCCTGAGTTTGACACCATGCCTTGGAGCCAGGGGTGCACCTAGCCTTTCTGCTGCCTGAGGCAAACACTGAAACAGCGCACCAACCCCCAATGCCAATTTCTTAACCTAACCCCTTCCCTCCAGCCCTACTGTTAAAGACATACTTGGAAAACATTACATACAGTGCTACAAAACATATAGGGTAATACAGCGCCACATACTGGGCCCACTGTGCTTCCCAACAGGCTCGGACTAGCCCACAGGGGTACAGGGGAATTCCCCGGTGGGCCCCTGAGCAAGGTGGGCCCCTAGTCTCCCACTCACTGAACAAGTGGCACATAACACAGTAGACTTACTGCACTACATACATATATTCAATGTACAGCACCTCAACCATGTTCGTATAAAAAGCGTGTTAGATTATTTATTATATTTGAATGTATCCATATGGAGGGCCCCCAAAATGAAATTTTACTGGTGGGCCCTAGGTACCCCAGTCCGACACTGCTTCCCAATACTATACTGCAGAAACAGATAATTCCCCTTTTGTTGACGCCCTTTTGCCACTACCTGGTGCTGCCTGAGGCAATCGCCTCATTGGTGGTGCACCTCTGCTTGAAGCCAGAGGACCTGTCAACATAAGGTGTAATGCAATCTGAAAGCACCTTTTTATAGAGCAGGAGGAGGTGAGCAGATTGATATGTTGTATTCCTGTTTTTTATGCATTTATATATATATTCTATTAGTACAGGGAGGAGGTGTTATCAGTGATGGCTATCTCTGTATGGCCATTTTATGGACAGAACCTCAGTGAGGACAGCACAAAAGACTTTGTAAACAAGAGGACATACCTTATGAAATATAGAAAGTGTTGCAGAATTTCAACAAAGACTGTATGAGTAAGTGCCATATAATCATATTATAAACACAAGGACCAACAGTAACCAGAAAGTGGCCAACATCTTAAAGGATAATAGGTCGGGACTACTCATATTATGGTGTTGCGGTGAGAACGTAACACCTCTCTGTACATTAAGATATATGGGTCAGCTGCTCCATGCCTTCCTTCTAGGTATCCATGCCTATCCTTCTAGGAGTACAATGACAATGCAATAAGATAAATACTGGACGTGGCGCTGCTGAAAACTGGAAATGAGCGAATCAAAGCTGACGGAGTGGAATTCTATCCGAATTTCAGAAATTATTCGATTTGCACTGAATCGGAATTTCTTGACGCTTCGTGGTAACGAGTTGCATTTTTTCCTAAAATGGCTGCTGCACGTGTGAGGACATAGAGCAAGGAACTTTGGGAAGGTGGGATCACCCATAATGCCATGCATGCATCCAATCAGCAGCAAGCCAGCCTTGTGATTTCACAGCCCTATAAATAGTCTCAGCCATCTTGGATTCTGTCATGTTGGATGAGGTTTTTATAGAGCTGTGACATCACAGGTGATGGCTACCAGCGGATTGGCTGGCTGCACGGCATTATGGGTGAGCTCATGTTCTTGGTCTTCTTACTTTCACTTTGTAACACGTGCAGCTGCCATTTTAGGAAAACCTGATTTGTTACCACGAAGCGCAAAGAAATTCGACTTCCTTTCAAATCGAAGTTTTCCTAAACTTCGGACCAAATTCCGTCTTGAATGCTTTGTTTCGCACAACACTAGGCACCAGTATTGTGCTATGCAACCATCTTCCATATTGAATGCACTTGTTTCACTTGGTACCATTCAGCATATGTCACAGAACTCTCTCCATGAAAATAGAGTTTTAATTCCTGATTTCATCTCTCCTTTTAATTTATAGTATACTGTACAGTACACATTTTGAACAGGAGGCTTTACAAATGTGGATCAGATCTAAATCATGAAGAGTACAATAAGATTTTTTTCTTTATTTTATTGTCTTAGCTGCTTGGTATAAACATAAAAAAGATTTTGACATTTTTATTATTTTTGAGTATACCCCTACTTTTTTTGTGACCTCTCCAATGTGGCTATTTGCCATGTGACTTATACAAATGTAACACCTGCTAAACATTTACTAAACTGTGCTCCTGTTAGGGTCCATTTACACATCCGTAAGTGTTTTGCGGATCCGCAAAACACGGACACCGGAAATGTGCGTTCCGCAATTTGCAGACCGCACATCGCCAACACTATAATAGAAAATGCCTAATCTTGTCCGCAATTGCAGACAATAATAGGACATGTTTTACTTTTTTGCAGAAATGGTAGTGCGGATGTGGAAGTGCAGATCTGGAAATGCGGATGCGGACAGCACATACTGTGCTGTTCACATCTTTTCTCTCCCCATTGAAAATTAATGGGTCCGCACCCGTTCCGCAAAATTGCGGAACGGATGCGGACCCATTTTGTGGATGTGTGAATGGAGCCCTCCTTGTATATTTTGCTCCATGCCCTGTTACCCCTCATTCACATCTGTGATCACTTCTGAGTTCACCAGATCGGGCATATTCAGATAGTGCCATGCACAGCCGAAACCTATTGACTAAATTCGGATCCAATGGAGATCTGGAGGCTCTTCAGTGTGAGTGCCGGATTTGTGGCTAAAATCTGTTGCATGCACTGTTTTTGGTCCAGCCTAAACCCAGCACTCATGCCTTAAACCAGATGGATCCCATTATAGTCAATGGGGTCTGGCGGTGAACAGCAGTATCCAGGTAATCTAGTTATTGTGAAATCTGTTTGTTTATTACTCTAGCGGAACATAATACAGGATCATATAGATTAAATATGCACTTACCCTTAATGATGTGTTTTTTAGAGTTTTCATATATGCCCTTTCTTTTATTCACATGTTTCAGAGATATTGCTACCATAAGCAGCGTGTGCAAAGTTCTTATTCAGTTCTTAGCTTCTGCCAATCATCCCTCCTACAGCTTCTATTAACGGAGCATAAGAAATGAGTCTGGCAGAGGTCATGGTGTGCCCCATTAACTTCATTAGCATAGGATACCAAATAGCATAAGGTGCTCTGTGAACCATTACTAGGATTTTTACACTTCTTCAAGTGCTGACTGATGGCTTGTAGATGTTAATGCGTCTGCCTTTTTGTTCTCTCTATCACAATGCTCCTTAGGATTTCACTTAATGGGCTCCCTGGATCATATCACCTTAGTCCAGGCAATTTCTCTTGTAATTCATTAGATTGGGCATTAAGCTGGTTAACCATTTATGTTCCAAGAGATTTTAGTTCCTAGAAAGGTTGTTAGCATGAAAAGTACTGCTGCCTCAATCCCACTGAAGTGTGTAAGATCATGATGATAATAAAAAGCAGTGAGACTGGCTCCAAAATAAATGACTCGAAGAAAGCTGACATGGCTTTTTTTTCTTAAATTGATCCCATTTAGGATAAAATCATTTCTAGGAACAGGAGGCCAGCAGTCAGCTTATGGCACTCAACATGGATATAAGCAGCAGAAGCAGAGAGCTGATTTAAAGAATGTACGCCATGAATGTATAATGTATATAAAAAAAGCTGCACGGCGCGGTATGCATGTGTCAATATCATCTTTTAGTTGACTAGTGCTATTCTCTTTTTTTTGTAGTTCTCTTGCTTTTTGTATCATAATTTATTGCCTCCACGCCTTCTTAGGTAGAGCTTTTTGTGGGTGTAAAGTCTGAAAGGTAAAAGATCTTAGTCCGCTTTAGTAAGTAACCTGGTTCAACGTAAGATATGCGGCTGATTTGTCAACGATGATGCAGTTTTCAAAAAGCTCCTTCAATCAACGTGATAATTTTCAGTTCATAGAGTGGGGAAGTTTCACTGATCCTAATAATAGCATAGACTTTGGTGTCCTTGTATATGGACCAATGATCAGGCAGATTTTTGGGAACCAAGCAGATATTGCTAAAATTGTCTGATCTTCAGTGGAGATGAGGTCTGCATTTACCTGACTTGCTTCATTGTCATAATTTGTGAATTTAACTGCAGAACTGTGATTTTGGTGCTCCAGGCTAGGCTCAAAAAATTTCTTTAAACCTAGAGGCTCCAAATAGCTCCACATAATGGCACAATATATAGAATCTTACTGCAGTCACATTAGTAAATGCGGCCATTAAGGTATCATGCATCTGATAACTGTCAATAAAGACAAATAATAAATCTGAATCTGAACAAGGATCATTTATCCTCATACGGAAGGGATGATTGCTGCATGTACAGTCATGTGAAAAAATTAGGACACCCTTTGAAAGCATGTGGTTTTTTGTAACATTTTTAATAAATGGTTATTTCATCTCCGTTTCAACAATACAGAGAGATTAAAGTAATCCGACTAAACAAAGAAAACTGAAGAAAAGTCTTTTCAAGATCTTCTGTAAATGTCATTCTACAAAAATGCCTATTCTAACTGAGGAAAAAGATAGGACACCCTTGCCCCTAATAGCGAGTGTTACCTCCTTTGGCTGAAATAACTGCAGTGAGACGGTTCTTGTAGCCATCTACCAGTCTTCGACATCGGTCTGAGGAAATTTTACCCCACTCCTCAATGCAGAACTTTTTCAGCTGTGAGATGTTTGAGGGGTTTCTTGCACGTACAGCCCTTTTCAAGTCACCCCACAGCATCTCAATGGGATTCAAATCTGACTTTGACTTGGCCATTCCAGGACTCTCCATTTCTTCTTTTTCAGCCAATCTTTGGTTGATTTACTAGTATGTTTTGGGTCATTGTCATGTTGCATGGTCCAGTTCCGCTTCAGCTTTAATTTTCTAACTGATGGTCTCACATGTTCTTCAAGCACCTTCTGATACACAGTAGAATTCATCGTGGATTCTATGATGGTGAGCTGACCAGGTCCTGCTGCAGCAAAGCAGCCCCAAACCATGACACTTCCACCTCCATGCTTCACAGTTGGTATGAGGTTCTTTTCTTGGAATGCTGTGTTTGGTTTACGCCAAACATGTCCTCTGCTGTTGTGTCCAAATAATTCAATTTTGGACTCATCTGTCCAAAGAACATTATTCCAGAAGTCCTGGTCTTTGTCAACTTTATCTCTGGCAAATGTCAGTCTGGCCTCGATGTTTCTCTTGGAAAGCAAAGGTTTCCTCCTTGCACACCTCCCATGCAAGTTAAACTTGTACAGTCTCTTTCTGATTGTAGAGGCATGTACTTCTACATCAACAGTAGCCAGAGCCTGCTGTAGTTCTCGAGATGACACTTTAGGGTTTTTGGAGACCTCTTTTAGCATCTTGCGGTCTGCTCTTGGGGTGAACTTGCTGGGGCGACTCAGTCCTGGGCATGTTGGCAGTTGTTTTGAAAGCCCTCCACTTGTAGACTATCTTCCGGACAGTGGAATGGCTGATTTCAAAATCTTTTGAGATCTTTTTAAATCCCTTCCCAGACTCATAGGCTGCTACAATCTTTTTTCTGAAGTCCTCTCACAGCTCTTTGTTCTCACCATGGTGCTCACTCTCACTTCAACAGTCAGGAGCACACCAAACTAAATGTCTGAGGTTTAAATAGGGCAAGCCTCATTCAACATGCAGAGTAACGATCTACTAATTATGTGCACCTGGTGTGATATACCTGTGTGAGATCTGAGCCAATTTAAGAGGGAATACATGTGAGGGTGTCCTATCTTTTTCCTCAGTTAGAATAGGCATTTTTGTAGAATGACATTTACAGAAGATCTTGAAAAGACTTTTCTTCAGTTTTCTTTGTTTAGTTGGATTACTTTAATCTCTCTGTATTGTTGAAACGGAGATGAAATAACCATTTATTAAAAATGTTACAAAAAACCACATGCTTTCAAAGGGTGTCCTAATTTTTTCACATGACTGTATTTGCAGCTGAATGAACGAGCAATGATCAGGAATTGACTGTTTGTTCCTGATTAATGCCCTGTGCATCAGCCCATAAATGGACTCCAACCAAGTTCGATTCCTGATAATGGAGTTGTGGCCCAATGCACAGGGCAATGATCGGGAATGAAAATGACATTCCCAACCGTTGCCCACTTGTGTGAGCTACATTTACATGCAGCAATCATCCCTTCTGTGTGGGGATGAAAGATTGCTCCACAGATTCATTGTTTGCAGTACATCTCTGTTTAAAAAGGGCGATGTGCGGCCAATGAACAATGATTTTATATGCCATAAAAACAATGGAGTCACCCGATGAATGGCAGCATTTTTACAAGGGCCAATTGTTAGGAATGAGTGTTCATAAAAACAGTTGGCGTAAGCCCCGGAGGAACGGAGTGGAGGATGAGAGGGGTAATGGATCTGGTTACACAGTTATGCACAGTGGTAATCCCCACATTGATGTTCTCTAAAGTCCAGCAGTGACAGGAGGGCATACCCTTTCTTCCATTGGGGCACAACCTAATAATGGTAGTTGGGGCGCACTTGGAGTTATGAGTGTTGCATGACTGCAAAGAAGGAGATGTATAGTAGGTGCCATGGTTAGCGAAAGCTGCTGTAGTCAGTTACCAGACCAGCTGTAGAAAATAGACAAGTCTCTCTTTACTGAAGTGCAGAGAAAACTATATCAAGGCACAATTCTAATGTAAATCACTATCAGTGTCGGACTGCGGTGCCTGGGGCCCACCAATAAAATTCATTCTGAGGGCCCACTCAAAGTCTCTCTGCAGAATTTAAGGCAGAAATGAGAAAATGTAGCTCCTCTCTCTTCATCAGCTAACACTAGACTTACACGTTGAACTAGGGGCAGACCCAAGTCCATCTTCTGTCCACATACAAGAGCAGAGTCAGGATTGTTACCCGACTGTATAAATACAAAACTACATGGGTAATACAACACATCATAACTAGAGAAGAACGAATTTCTCAAAAATTTGATTCGGTCAGTTCATCAAATTTTCCTAAAATATTCGATTCAATACGAATTTATTTGTGATGAATTGCGTTAAACAGCTATTTCCTGGCTGCTGAGAGCCTGCATAAAAGAGTATAACACTGTGCATTGCAGACAGTGTCGGACTAGGGTGCCTAGGGCCAACCAGTGGAAATTATTCTAGGGGCCCACTCTACAGTTACCAAATATAAATATTATTTGTTCATTTTTCGGGCTTACACAAATGGATATTTGCAGTTTAGCACACAATTCAGTGTGCAAAACAGAACATTATTGTGCATTGCTCTATATCAAATTATTTCTCATTAAGCAGCTCATTGTAGTTGATTGTGGTTAATAACCTAATCAGTTAAGGTCCCTTTACACAGGGCGACAGAGCAGGGGATTGTTGGGAAGAAAGTGTTGCTTCCAGACAATTACCTGCTCTTTAATTTACATGCAGTGATCTCCATTGTATGGGGAGCTGTGAACACTACCAATTCCAGCGAAAATCAATCCCCTTAAAACATAACCTTTAATAATATTTATAAAATATAGGGCTGATACCCCTATTTTTGCAATATCAAGGGAACACTTTCTGCACTCCACTGATCCTTGGCACCTGCGTCCGATATGACCTATATACGGGTGTTGTACTCATATAGTAGATGATACGTGGCTATAATGCTGTAAGAGGGACATAGATATCTGTCCCTGGTTTAACCCTCAGCAAAACCTCAGCCCAGGGATCTCCCCTGATGGTGGGGACTCCCTGTCCTTGTACCTCGTCTAAATATCCCTAATAGTCCCTACCAGGACCCCTCAGGCTACATACAGGACGCAAGTGACAAGTACCAAGTTAACAGAACCCGGTGCTTAAATCACATATTATGTCAACAGTGTTTAGGTTGGACTGAGATGCATCAGCCTCATACGATTCCTACTGTGACACTGAAACACCAGGACTATTACATAAAATCACCCTTGTGGTGATATACCACCTAGGGTGTTAGAGACCCAACCCCTGAAACAATAGGGCGGCCCTTCAGTGGGGTTGTGCCTTTATGCACCTTCGGAAGGCCATAGAAGGTTGCCACACAGGGGTGCTTAGGAAGCAGATAATCATACTCAACAGGGGAGATCACTCTGTCCATAAGTCCCCTCTCTAAGATGATCTTAGGTTCATCAGTGAACTGGGCAGTTGGATTAGACAACAGTACCCTATATCCACCTTTGTCTTTCAACAGATCCAAACACATACGTAGATATAACTCATGATCCTTTAAGACCAGGTTTCCTCCTTTATAAGAAGGTTTTATAATCACGTTAGTGTCCTGTTCAAAGGAGCATAGAGCCTTCATTTCAATTTGAGTCAAATTGTACTTACTAGGATTAAAATCCTCTAGTCGTTCAAGATCAGAGGAGGCCATCTGCAAAAAGATCTCAATGCAGTCGTAATTGAGTGGGGGTGGCGTTTTTGTACTTTTTGATCTCAAATTGGTGTACGGACCCTGGCCAGGTCCTCGTTGACCCTCCTCACTCAATTCCACCAAATTTTTCAAATCAGCAAAATCGGCCTCACTTAGGCCCAATCTCTCACAGGTCTGTCTGTTTGTATGTTTAAAGAACTTGTGCCACTTAAGTAGTCGGCTGAATAGATTCAAATCCTTTATCCACGTGAACAGACAGAAACTTGTGGTAGGTACAAATGATAGGCCTCTCTTCAACACGTTTGTCTCAACCTGACTGAGTTCCGCGAAGATAAATTGATGATCTGGAGGTCATCCTTTGCATCTTTTCTACTCGACCCCTGTCCCTCAGATGGTACGGGGCCTGACTCCTCTCTAACAAAGAGGGGGAAGGGGAAGAGGGGACAGCATTCCGTTGACTGGAGGATGCATCGTTGGAGGAGGAGGAGGGTACTGATGAGTATGAGGCCGCCTGGTAGCCCTGGCCATATAGTCCATATCCTCTTCTTCCCCCTCTTCCACGATACCATCCATGGTGACATCTAAATGGTTTGTTTGACTAGGTTGCATCCTCTCTCTTGTCTCCTTGTAGGTTTTACCATGAAATCAACCTGCGGTGTATATCCCTTCATGCTCCCTCCTGTGCTGGCAATGTGAGATGTGCCCTATCGACAGCACGCCACTGTATAGCACTCCCAACTAAGAGTGCCTGATCCGTTTGATACCATATAATAGAGTTTTGTCCTCCTGATGAACCCTTGCTTGATTACAAGGGAGAAACGCGTTGAGGCTTTTCAGTACTTTATCTGAGGTTTTAAATACTTTATTCTGTAATCTATATAGGCTTATTGAGTCTTGGGCTGTCATCATATATGCCGAATGGCACCCTAGGTGGTATATCACCACAGGGGTGATTTTATGTAATATTCCTGGTGTTTCAGTGTCACAGTAGGAATCGTATGAGGCTGATGTATCTCAGTCCAACCTAAACACTGTTGACATAATATGTGAATTAAGCACCGGGTTCTGCTAACTTGGTACTTGTCACTTGCGTCCTGTATGTAGCCTGACTGGTCCTGGTAGGGACTATTAGGGATATTTAGACTAGGTACGAGGACAGGGAGTCCCCACCATCAGGGGAGATCCCTGGGCTAAGGTTTAGCTGAGGGTAAACCAGGGACAGATATCTATGTCCCTCATACAGCATTATATCCACGTATCATCTACTATATGAGTACAACACCCGTATATAGGTCATATCGGACGCAGGTGCCAAGGAACAGTGGAGTGCAGAGAGTGTTCCCCTGATATTGCAAAAATAGGGGTATCAGCCCTATATTTTATAAATATTATTAAAGGTTATGTTTTAAGCGGATTGATTTTCGCTGGAATTGATATTTTTGATTATCCCCCATATTTTGTATAAGTACTGGTCGGAATTGGAGCTGTGAACACTACTGTCAATGTTCTTCCACATACTGACTAGTTGTTTGCCGGCAGCAGATCGTGATTACACAGCACAATCTACTTCCAGTAAATTATCATTTTTATGTGCGCACAAACGATCGAAATACGGTACCCGATGAATGAGCGTTTCATTCGTTCATCAGGTAATCAGCCTACACGGCATCCACCGCAGCCATTGCGCCCAAGAGCTACTAAAGCGAGCAACACGGTAACCTGTTTCACAGTGAACTACACTGTGACAATATGTCTATCTTTTTTTTTTTACATAAATCATTTTTTTTAAAATCATGTTTCCATTTCTGAAAGCCATATTTTTTTTATTTTTCTGCCAATGATGTTATGTAGGGCCTCCTTTTTTGCAGAAGGAGTTGACATATTTACTGTTGCATTTTTTGGGTGCATATGATTTTTTGATCATTCAATATTACACTTTTTTGGAGCAAGGGGACCAAAACATGGATGTGCTTTTTTGTTTTTTTTATGGCATTCACTTGAGGGGATAGGTCATGTCATTTTTATAGAGCAGGTCGTTACAGACGCAGCAATGCATAATATGTCTATTTTTATTTATTTCTATTAAAGGGATTGTCTCATCTCAGACAATGGGGGCATATTGCTAGGATATGCCCCCATTGTCTTATAGGTGCGGGTCACGCAGCTGTCCTCTATTTATTTTCTATGGGGCCGCCACAAATAGCCGTGCGCTGGCTCGGCAATTTCCATCGGGCCCATAGAAGTGAATGGAAGCGGTGGCTGGTCATGCGCGGTGCGCTCCTATTCACTACTATGGGGAGACCGCTTGGTGGTAGCCAGACCGGAGTCCTCTAGCCACCAACTTGTGGGGCACTATTACTGTTATAGGTGGGACCCACATCTATAAAACAAGGCATATGCCCCCATTGTCTGAGATAAGACAATCCCTTTAAGTTTTACACAGTGAAAAATATCTTTTTGTGTTACCATTTTCTGAAAGCCATATTTTTTTTTTAATTTTGGGGCGATTGTCTTATGTAGGAGCTTGTTTTTTGCAGGTGACAGTTTGATTGGTACCATTTCAGACTACATACGATTTTTAGATTGCTTGGCATTAGACTTTGTTTTGCCACTGTTTTTATTTAGTTTTTTTTATGGAGTTCACCTGAGGGGATAGATTGTGTCATATTTTTATAGAGCAGGTCGTTACAGACGCAGCGATACCTAATATATGTCTGTTTTTCTTTTTTTCTGTTATTTATAATTTTATACTTTACTTTTATTATATTATACTTTTAGACTTTATTATGGGAAAGCTGCTTTTTTATTTAACTTGAAACCTAGGTATCCTACAGGTTAATCCTAAAAAAATAAAACAGCTAAAGCACAAAATGAAACAACAAATACTGTATTTTTTTACATTTACGTCTACAGAGCTGTGTGAGGACTCATTTTTTGAGGGGCTAATCTGTACTATATTGATACCATATGTTGGAGTGTGTATGACTTTTTTAGCAATGTTTACTCAAATTTTTGTAGCATGCAATCATAATTGTGATATAAAATTACAGCATGTTGCAGGAAAACTACAACTCCCAGCAGGTCCTGAAGGTTTGCATCTCACAGGGCATGCTAGGAGTTGTAATTTCCAGAGGGGAATACAGTAAAATGTGAAATTGTATTTTTATTAAACTATAGATTTACCTATATTTTATACTGTCTTTGGGGACTAGTGGCAGCCTGTGATGTCCACCACTGAGTCACAGGCAGCTTCTGTTTCATGGGGGACACAGCAGCACCACCAGCACATCTGCACACTAAGAAGCACAGTAAAAGCCCGCCGCCATGCTCTGCAGACTCTAGAATATGGGCGGGCGGCAGGGCTCTGTGAAGAGAAGGAAGTGCAGGCACTGCACCAATGTATCAAGAGGCGGGTCCTGCCGCCCACTGAAAGATGGCAGCGCATCACTAACTTCTGTATGTCTGTGTAGCTCTGCTCTTCCTATTGAAGTGGCAGGCAAAAAGCTGGGGCTGCCTGCCACTGATGATTAATATGTAGACCAGAGGTTGCACTACATTTTTTCCAGAAGAGTAAAAATACTCCTCTTAACAATTTTGAGGAGTATTTTTAGCTGAGGAGGAGTATGAGGAGTACAAGTGGTGTGCTATACACTGCGCCCACCTGACTCTGCCATACACAGGGCCCACCTGACGCTGCCCGGTGGGCCAGTCCGAGCCTGATTGCAGAGACATGCATAGGGAGCCTGCTGTGCTAGTGAAACAGTACTGTGAGTCAGTATGACACGCAGATAATAGGCGTTACTGTTAAAATTACTTCACGCTTCACTTATTTGGTCAGTTACTGTGCCAAAACTGACCAACTAACTCAAGTATGAACTCAGCCTTACAGGTCAGTGTTAGCATCAAGAAGAAGCGCACTCATTTTACACGGTCGTCAGCTGATTCCACATAGATTTCCACAGAACCTGTTCTGTTACACGCTAAAACAAGTAGTGCCACCATGACCAAGTGGTGAGGTGGCAACAGCATGAGGAGTCAACACAGTGGCTCAGTCACAGAGTGGTGAGGTTGGGAATTGCATGAGGAATGGCATGAGTTGTCAACAGAGTGGCAAGGGTGGGAATCGCATGAGGAATCGTATGTGTCATTAACACAGTGGCCCAGTCACAGAGTGGTGAGGGTGGAAATCGCATGAGGAATCGCATGTGTCGTCAACACAGTGGCCCAGTCACAGAGTGGTGAGGGTGGGAATCGCATGAGGAATAGCATGAGTCATCAACACAATGGCCCAGTCACAGAATGGTGTGGGAATCGCATGAGGAATCACATGAGGAATCAGATGAGTCATTAACACAGTGGCCCAGTCACATAGTAGTGAGGGTGGGAGTCGTATGAGGAATCACATGAGAAATTACATGAGTCATCAACACAGTGGCCCAGTCACAGAGTGTTGAGGTGGCAGCAGCATGAGGAGACCACAGAGTAGTGAGGTGGCAGCAGCATGAGGAGACCACAGAGTGGTGAAGTGGCAGCAGCATGAGAAGACCATAGAGTGGCCCAGTGACAGAGTGGTGAGGTGGCAGCAGCATGAGGAGAACTAAAGAGTGGTAAAGTGGCAGCAACATCAGGGGACCACAGAGTGGTGATGTGGCAGCAGCATGAGGAGACCACAGAGGGGCCCAGTGACAGAGTGTTGAGTTGGCAGCAGCATGAGGATACCACCGTGTGGTGAGGTGGAGGCAGCATGAGAAGACTACAGAGTGGTCCTGTGACAGAGTGGTGAGGTGGCAGCAGCATGAGGAGACCACAGAGTGTTGAGGTGGCAGCAGCATGAGGAGACCACAGAGTGGTGAGGTAGCAGCAGCATGAAGAGACCACAGAGCGGCCCAGTGACAGATCGGTGAGGTGGCAGCAGCATGAGAAACCACAGAGTGGCCCAGTGAAAGAGTGGGGAGGTGAGGGGAAATACTAGTACCAGCTGAAGATGTTGGGTGGCAGTAGGAGCACCTGGCAGCAGGTGTGTGGCATCAGGCTTGCATCATCAGAATAGTAGCTAAAGCAGCTAGCCAGAAGAAACTGGTCTTTTTTTTAACAAGGTTTGGGTGTGGTACCATGGATGATCTAGTCTGATTGATCAGGCACTGTTGTGTGGAAATCCTGGCTGATCCACTCCTGATTCATCTTTACAAAGGTCAGTATCTTCACTTTTGGGTGGACAGGCGAGTTCTCCTTGGGGTAACTATGGACCCTCCGCACTAAACACCGGCTCTGATGACACACTACTAGCCGGACAGGAAAGCTTGTCCAGGGCAAACTCAACCACTTGTGGCCTCAAATCGAGCTTGGCTGCCCGGTATTCCAGGGAATCTTCGATCTGGGGTGGCAAGGTGCAGTACAAGTATGCCACAACCTGCAGGTTCTGCTCCATGTTTAGCTGCTGGTGAGTAGTTTAGTCTTTACTAGGCGGGTGAAGAAAACTGCTCATCAGTGACTTTAAACTTAAGTTGCTGCTGATGGAGCTGGTACTGCTCCTGCCACCCCTACCCTCCCCAGCAGCCATAGCAGACCTGCGGTCAGAACTGCGTGAGGATGGACGATGGCGCACATAGGCAGCGGCCAACTGACTACATGGGATGTCTCGATAGTAGTTCAGTTTGTCCTCCCTAACAGCGGGTTTAAAAATGGCCCCCATTTTGACTGGTAGCGAGGGTCTAACATGGTGGAGAGCCAGTAGTCCTCCTTCCACCGAATGGTGACAATTCGGCTGACACTACACAAGCAAGTGAGCATGCATCGGGGCATTTGAGCAAGTGACTCGGAGGGACTCCCTGCCTCCATCTCCACTGCATACTGCCACAGTGTGTCTGGGTCGTCTGCCTTGTCTTCCTCATCGCCTTGTAGCTCCTCCGGCTGCTCTTGCTTCTCCTGCTCCTCCTCTCCTGTCACCTGTGTAGAAAAAGCACACATTTCTCTATGCACTGCTTGTGCTCGAATGTCCTCCTCCTCTAGTTCCTGTCCCCTGGCCAGCCAGATTTAGCAGCATCTGTTCCAGGACATGAAGTAATGGAATGACGTTGTTCATCCCGTAGTCCTGGCAACTGACAAATAAAGTGGCCTCCTCAAAGTGTCCGAGCTAACGGCAGGTGTCATGCATGAGCTGCCACTGGGTAACATCAAAGTTACACAAGGGTAGTACCTCTTTTCGCCTGTATCACCATTAAATCGTTTATGGCCTTTCTCTGTTCATATAGTCTAACATATGGAGGGTGGAGTTCCAACGGGGGAAACGTCGAATAACAGCCGTTGTTGGGGAACTGCTTTGCAGTGTAAGAGTGGCTGAAGTGCATGTACAGTTTCCTAGCCATTTTCAGGATGTTTTGCAGATGGGTGGAAGACTTCAGAAACCTCTTTACAATCAGATTGAACACATGTGCCATGCAGGGCGCATGGCTTATCCCTCCTTGACGCAGCGCCGACACCATGTTCTTCCCGTTGTCGGTCACCATGGTTCCAATTTTGAATTGTTGAGGAGAAAGCCAGGATTAGATTTCTTGATGAAGGACGCAAAGCAGTTCCTCACCTGTGTGACTCCGTTCACCCAGGCAAACTAGGTGCAAAATAGCGTGGCACCGCCGTGCCCTGCATATGTGGTATGCTGGAGGAGCACTTGGACTTATCCCTGCAGTGGAGGCTGAGGACATGGTGGAGGATGAGAAGGCAGAGGCGGACATTGTCTCCGGACCAACGGCGTGAGAACATGGAGGCGGCAGCGGCGTCACCTGACCGAGTTGCTTGTGTGGCTGGGTAGGAACCACATTTAAACAGTGGGCCATAAAGGACATATATTGTCCTTGACCGTAGTTATAGTTTCTCACGTTGTTGCTGCACTTTGGCGGACACCGACAGGCTCAAAGACTGGCCCACTTTCTGTTCAACATAGGTGTGTAGGGCTGGTTCTGCCTTTTTCGCAAAGAAATGATGGTTTGGGACTCTCCACCTCGGCTCGGCACAAGCAATTGGTTCTCTAAAAGTTGCGGAGTCCACCACTTGGAAAGGGAGGGACTGTGCACCAGCAACTTGCCCAGGAGCACTTTCAGCTTCTGCACAATTGGATGAGTGCACGCATACTGTTGTTTCTTGGCAATCGCTTTGGAGATCGATTGCTGGTGAAATGAATTATGAGGAGTAGGAGGACGAGGAGCAGGAGCATCAGGACCAGTGGATGATGGGAAGGTCAGACAGCTCCATTCGGCTGAGGTGGTGGAGCCTTGACTTGCAGGAAAGGGTGCGTGCCACTGAGTGATGCAGCGGTTGCTGCAGCAGGCTGGACGACTACATTAGCACCATGGTTCACCCAGGACACTTTATGATGATGCTGCATGGTGTTGACGCAGGGCAATGGTACCAACATTGGCTCACTGGCCACGCTTCACCCTATACCCACAGTTTCGGCAAATGGCCATGTTTACCTCCTCCTGTCGGCTTGACAAAAAACTGCCAGACAGTATGGCATTTTCCCTCCAACACTCCACGCTGACTGCCTGCTACCGCTTCCTCCATGAAACCCCTGCACCACAAATTTCTGGGAAGGTAGGCTCCTGTCCTCCAGATCTTGGCTGGGCAGAAGATGCTGACTGTCCTCTAGTAGCTCGTCCGCGCTGAAAAGTGGAGCTGAGCCTACGGCATATAATACTTTTTTAGCTGAGGGAACAAAAAAAGACAGAGGCAGGTTAAAGACAGTTGGCGGCACAGGGCCTGCCTCGGGCCATGCCAACTAAGAGTCGTGTCAGAGTTATCCACCCACTCTTGACTTGGGGGGTCTGATATCACTTTAAATTAAGTTGAAGACATATTCAACCATTTAAGCACCGCTGAGTTGCTGGTCAAGAAACAACCGCTAGGTGACACTGGGAGCTCAGGCATCTTGCTGCGACTCCTCCTGCCAACCCCCTTCTTCTGCTGCTACTTGTGACTGTGCCAGAAACAATATACGTTAGCCGCTGAACGGCTAATTAGACTTACTTTTTTTCTTAATACACCAGAAAAATGTCTATAAAACAATTTTAGTTTACCGCTGAACGGCTAATTATACATACTTTTTTCTTAATACACCATAAAAATGTCTACAAAACAATGTACATTCACCGCTGAACGCTAATAGACATACTTTTTTTTATACACCCCAAAAATGTCTACAAAACAATATACGTTCACTGCTGAACGACTAATATGACAAACTTTTTTTCATAATACATTACAAAAATGTCTATAAAGAAGTGCACTTTCACCGCAAAATGGCTAATAAGACGTACATATAGTTCTTATTAATACACCCCGTAAATGGATGTATCGCACAGGACTTGCACCTCAATAACAAGCAAGGTTTGCTGGAAATACTAAGCTATCATATAGTGCAAACCTAAAACCAGCAGTATAATGGCAATTTGGATACCGAGTTAGTGCAGCAAGGTGTAATAGAATCGCTCCTGATACCCAAGCTGTACACTCCCCTATTGGACCCTGTTCTCCTTTTATAGTGTGGATAATTCCTCCCTATTAGTGTTGAGCGAACCTATTCAGGTTCAAGTTTGGTGTTCGGGCATTTAATAAAGCTTGTTGAAAGGCTGCAGGGCAGCCAATAAACAAGCTTTTAAACTGTGGGTACTTAGAAGCCCCCAGAGCCATGTCTAGTAAAGGCATGGCTATGATTGGCCGGTGCATCATGTGACTCAGCCTCTATAGAAGCTGGATCACATGTAGCACAGCCTATCAGCTCTAAGTATTGCAGGGACAGGAAGCCGGCAGCTGAAGTGAGGGAGAGTGTTAGGATCTCATCTGGCTGTTAATTCTGTGGGTGACCTATAGTGATCTTGTGTGAGTGCAATGCACCATCTTTGCACCCCTTTTATTAACAACAAAAAGACATGTGGCTGAATGCCCAAACTTGACCCAGATATAAATGCTTAAAAAAACGTAACTTTTAATGATCACACTACAATATGCTACGTGAGCACGCACAAGAGGTTAAAACCTGCATAGTTCAGTCCATATGTATGGAATGGTGCTGTGATGTGAAACTTGTAGCTTTAGGGGGATGTGCACTTCCCCTTTCAAACTACCTGAACACTGTTGCTAGTAACAAAACTAGCCTTGAGTAAAGCAGTGTTACCTCAGTTATTCACTGACTTATCGTATCTCACTGATAACAATATAACACCATACACTGGTTGCATCACTATTTATTTGTGTGCGCTTGTAACACCATAAACTGGTTACAATTGAAATGAATGATTACAGAGGACTGAACAAAGACAACTAAATACCAACTATATGCCTCCCAACATGTTTCACCAGAAGGACTGGCTTCATCAGGGGTTGGGAAGCATTGAGGGGGAAGGCAGCAAACGAGGTATAAATGACCTAATGATTGAAAATTACATCTAAATGAACCAATAGGGGAAGCGCAAAATTATAGGTATATCACTCTGCCATTTGTGTGAGGTACACCTGGACTGCATACATGACAGGGAAATTAATTTAGTTAATCCATTTGTTAGATCAAGGCCTGACTCATTTTTGGTGTGAGGTACACCTGCACTGCATACATGACAGGGAAATTAATATAGTTAATCCATCTGTTAGTTTGGTGGGTGACATTTATCCATTTTTTGTGTGAGGTACACCTGTACTGCATCCGTGACAGTGAAATTAATATGGTTAATACGTCTGATAGTTCAATGGTTAACATTTACCCATTTTTTGTGTGAGGTACACCTGAACTGTATCTGTGACAGGAAAATTAAAATAGTTAATCCGTCTGTTAGATCGGTGGGTGACATATACCCATATTTAGTGTGAGATACACCTGCACTGAAAACATAACAGGGAAATTAATATAGATAATCTGTCTGTTAGTTCGGTGGGTGAAATATACCCATTTTTGGTGTGAGGTACACCTGCTCTGCATACGTAACATGGAAATTAATATAGTTAATCCATCCGTTAATTCAGTGGGTGACATATATCCATTTTTGATGTGAGGTACACCTGCACTGCATACATGAAAATTAATATAGTTAATATGTTTGTTAGTTCAGTGGGTGACCTCAAAGAATGAGGAGAGTGTCGAAGAAGGGACGTGGCCCTGGTTGTGATGCTGCTGGTGTTGATGAAGCTACACCACAAATGAAACACCTTCCTCAGGTGCATGTAGGCGACAGAACGTTCAGCGTTATTTTGTAGGTCCGAATACCGGTGTACAAATGGTGAGGCGAGAACAAGTAGAGGCGGCAGTAGATTGGGTGGCTGACAGTGCCTCCAGTTCCTGCACATTGTCTCCCACCTGGTCCCCTTCTGAAAGTGCAAAGTTGTCACCTGCAGCCCATGGGCATCTGTCTTTCACCTCACACCCTTGCAAATCAGCCAAGCAGTCTGAGCCCCAAGTCATACAGCAGTCTCTTATGCTTTTTGATGACTCTGCTGCAGGGTTTCCGTGGGCCAAACACCTAGCCCTGCCCCAGAAGTGGAAGAGATTCAAATGACCAAACACTTATGTTTCAGGATGTGGACATGGGAAGACCACCGCAGCACGTCTCTGATGATGACGAAACAGAGGTGCCAACTGCTGCGGCTTTCTGCAGTGTAAAGATAGGCAAGGAGGGCAGGGGTGAAGTGTGGGTGGAAGATGATGTGGAAAATGATGAGGTCCTAGACCCCACATGGAATCAAGGTCATGCGAGTGACTTGTGCATTTCGGAGGAAGAGGTGGTTGTCATACAGAGCCATCCGAACAGCAAAAGAGGCAAAAGGGTGCAAAAGCAGAGTTGCCACCCCTAGCAAGTTCACCTGCTACTGCCCACCGCACCCAGGGACTGATCACACCAAAGCGAGCTCCAATGAGTTTCCTGGCTTGGAAGTTCTTCAGACAATGTGCTGACGACAAGACTTGAGTGGTTTGCACGCTGTGAAATTGGAGCCTGAAGCAAGCCATACATATTCTAAACCTGAGCACCACCTGCATAACCAGGCATCTAAATGCAAAGCATGAGCTGCAGTGGAGTACACACCTGAAAAACAATGAAAGATCTCAGGCTCTTCCTGCTCTCTCTCTTCTGTTGCAGTCTCAGCCTCTTCTTCCCCCTCTGGGACAGTGACAGTGCCAGTGACAGTGGCACCTGCCAGCCCACAAACAGAGGATGTTGCAGCAACACCACCACCTCCACCACCGTCACCAAGCATCTGAACACTGTCCCATGGAAGCATTCAGCTGTCCATCCCCCAAACACTGGAGAGAAGGAGGAAGTTCCCCATGGCCCTGAATGCCAGCATTTCAAAATTCCTGGTCTTTGAAATGCTGTCATTCCATCTGGTGGAGACGGAGACTTTTAAAAACCTTTTGGCAGTGGCTGTCCCACAGTACATGGTTCCCAGCCACCACTACTTTTCCAGGCGAGCCATTACTGCCCTGCACAACCAAGTGGCGGACAATATCAGGTGGTCACTGCACAACGCTATCTGTGGCAAGGTCCACATAACCAATGATAAGTGGACCAGTAAGCAAGGACGTTATATCTCCCTAACTGCACACTGGGTAAATGTAGTGGCGGCTGGGCCTGAGGCGGATAGCAGTTTGGCGCATGTCCTTGCACCACTGAGGATTGAAAGACGTTTCTCGTTGCCTCTTGTTACCTCCTCCTCCTACTCCGCTTCCTCCTCTACCGCCTCCTCATCTGGTCAGCGTAACACTGGCAACACCAACTTCCGCACAGCCAGAGGGGAAACGACAGCAGGCTTTTTTGAAACTCATCTGTTTGGGGGATAAAACCCACACCACGCAGGAGCTGTGGTCGGGCATGGAACAATAGACCAATGAGTGGTTGTGCCACTGAGCCTCAAGCCCGGCCTGGTGGTGTGCGATAACGGGTGAAATCTCTTAGCAGCTCTGGGCCTTGCCAGTTTGACGCACATCCCTTGCCTGGCGCATGTGCTGAATTTGGTGGTGCAGTGGTTCCTGAAAAATTACCCCGATATGTCAAAGCTACTGCAGAAAGTGCGCGCCTGTCTGAGCTGCAGCATAACTTAGGCCTTCCCACTGACCTCATCTTATGTGAAGTACCCGCAAGGTGGAACTCCACCTTGCACATGCAGGAGAGATTGTGCGAGCAGCAGCAGACGATAGTTGAGTTTCAGCTGCCGAGCAGCACCACTTCACCACCAACGAGTGGGTTTCCATGCGGGACATGTGTGCCGTGTTGCGCTGTTTTGAGTACTCCACCAACATGGCCAGTGCTATGTCTCCTTGAAAAAATGCTTTGGGCGATGATGGAAGATGATGTGGCATAGGAGGAAGAGGAGGAGGAAGAGGCATAATTTCCAAGGTTATCAGGCTAGTCATTCACAAGTGGCTCAGAGGGTTTGTTCCTGCACCAACACAGGCCAGGTAAACAACTGTCCCACCAGGACACAGTTCTGGAGGATGAGGAGCAGGAGGATGATAAGGAGGAGGAACCGTGTTCACAGCAGTGTGGCACCCAAAGCAGCTCATGGGCATCACTGGAGCATGGCTGGAGGGATACGGAGGACACAGGCGATACACCTCCCACAAAGGACAGCTTGTCGTTGCCTCTGGGTAGCCTGGCACACATGAGCGACTACATGCTGCAGTGCCTGCGCAGCAACTGCCGAGTTGCCCACATTCTAACCAGTGCTGATTACTGGGTGGCCACACTGCTGTAACCCTGTTACAAGGACAACATGCCATCCTTAATTCCCTCACTGGAGCGTGTTCGGAAGATGCGCGACTACAAGCGCACGCTGGTGGACGCACTGCTGATGGCATTCCCACCTGACAACAGGGCCTCAGTGGAAGCACAAGGCAAAGACGGAAGAGGAGGAAGAAGTCGCCCACGCAGCTGGGGAACCACCAGCACCTCAGAAGGCAGGGTTAGCATGGCCGAAATGTGGAAAAGCTTTGTCAGCACCACCAGCTGATATGGAACGTCTTATCAGGAGGCAGCATTTCAGCAATATGGTGGAACAGTAAAAATGGCAGCATCCAAGATGGCTGAGGCTATTTATTGGGCTGTGACATCACAGGGGCTGGCTGGCTGCCGATTGGCTGCATGCATGGCATTGTGGGTGATCCCTCTTTCCCAGAGTTCTTTGCTCTATGTCCTAACATGTTCCGCAGCCATTTTAGGAAAAAATGTGATTTGTTACCACGAAGCTTGAGGAAATTCGGATTCGGTGAGAATCCATTTTTTCCTGAAATTCAGATAGAATTCCACTTCGATAACTTCGATTTGCTTATCTCTAATCAGAACATTAAATAACAGTTAAATAACAGAGAAACAATTTTGCACGTACCTTAAACTGGAGTTCCCATGTTACTTCCCAATAATTGTCCAAATCCCATGTAAAAGGCATCTAAAAGTACCCTTAGAACCTTTTTACATGGAATTCCATTCCTGATTATTGCTCCTATTTAGTTATATTTATGGTACATGCAGTGTTGATCGATATTGTAATAACCTATCATTACTCTGCTTGTTTGCCCCCATACAGTTCCTTGTTTGTCAGTGGCACATCCCTGTTCACGCAAGATGATATGTAGTCCTCAGATGATGATTTTGGGTGCTGCAGAAAGGATGTGATCACCCAAAAATGTGCATTTGATAATTTTTTGGGTGATTTGTGCCACTTTTACAAGCGACAGTTATTGGACTCAAGCATTTGTAGAAAGATTTATTCACAATAATTGTGCCAATCCTACCACAGTAGTATTACAGTACAATTTTGTGCAGAGCTGTAAGAATGCCTTCACACATTGCAGATTTTATTGAAGAAATTTCCGCTTTTGAAAATCAGGTCCATTCATGAGGCAGCAAGCAAATGGATTTCGGCAAACCCCATTCAGGTGAATAGAACTGATTTTCAGTTGTGGAAATTTCTGCAACAAAATCTGTAATGATTGAAGGCACCCTAATAGAGCACCAACAGATGCACATGGAGCCTTAATGTACCCACTTAAGTCTCTGATTTAATACAGAGGCCTACAGAAGATTTTTATTTTTTTTCAGATTCCATAGAAACCCAAAAAGAAGAATTTATGGCAAGCACCATCACAAGTCATACTACAGGGCTATTCAGCATCATGTCTAGGAGAGAATGGGGAGATAAATCAAATTGGTGTAAAGTAGAACAGGCTTAGTTGCCAAAAGCAGCCAATCAGATTCCACCTTTCATTTTTGACAGCTGCTTTGGAAAATGGAATCTGATTGGTTGCTTTGGGCAACTAAGCCAGATCTACTTTACACCAGTTTGATAAATCTCCCTCAATGTCTCTAACAACAAGCACAGAGTGTGTAATACAAACTCCAACAAAACAAATGATATAAAACTTCTACCACCACTTGTCCATGGATAAAGTACGGCATCAAACAATTCATCCCATCCCCTTCATACTGAACATGTTGTATGTTAGAGCAGCCATTTATTTCCAAGAGTCCTTTAAGTAACATAAAAAGGTAGACAATTGGTAATCTTCAAATAAGGTTATGCAGAAGCCATAACGTGATGATACAACACCCACTATTTTACAGCAATTCTATTTTTTTCTTGGCCAATGACCCCCAATGTGCTCTTAAAGAGATCTGCTAATCAGTAATAGTAACAAAGTACCGTTAATCTTTCATCATCCCTCACCCCGTGGAGTACAGATGTTGTCTGTGAAAAGATCATTATCTAAACCAGCTGGAACTCTGAGCATTACAGGAATTCATCAACTGCCTATGGAGAAAGGAAAAGCAGCCACATTGGACTCTGGGGCGCGTTGTAGCACAGTGCTGTTGGAAGGCGCGCAGCATTTACAGTTTAACCTCTTTGCAGCAAAAGCATTGCAGAACCTTGTTTAAGTTTGACCTGTTTGCAGTTAAACAATTACTCCTACCAGTACAGATTATTATCTTATATAAAGGCCACAACTACTAACAGTTTTCTGTTAAAAACGGGAGACTCTTATGGAATGCAAAAAATAATGGAAAACATATACTGGATAAATCATTACATGTTGGATATGCATTTATTTGCAACATATTGCATCTATTTGGGTGTTCCCACGTATTAAATACTGTGACATGAAAAGCCATTTGTTAACAATAGAATCATTCAGTGTCCCAAGTCATCCATAATCTTCCAGTCAATGCCCATGCCATAAAGGGGAATTATTTTTTAAATCAATTCCTCTGATTTTCTGACTATTAGGATGCATTCACAAATTGATTTGATAGGTTTGATTTAATTTTTTTGTGAATTTATGTGAATAATAGACAACTCTGTTCTCCGATTGTATTCTATGAATCAGTGAATAAAGCAAATTCACTCCTTATTCACTCACCCCAGTCAACCACACTACCTTATAACAGAACTATGTAACCAGTCATGGCCACAATCCAGATGTGTTTTCCACATTGGGGCAGATTTATCCAAACTGTCTCTATTAAATGGAATGTGTCAACAAAAAATGCCCTGTTGTTTAAATCACATTTTTACATTGAACATTTTTTTTATTATTTCTGCTGATTTTTTTTTTACAATTTTTCATGTCACTGTCTTTAACCCCTTAGGGACTGGGCTCATTTTCACCCCAAGGACCAGGCCATTTTTTGCAAATCTGACCATTGTCACTTTATGTGTGAATCATGGGGACCCGATCTTTATTATTTTCCCTTATAACATGGTTATAAGGGAAAATATTAGCATTCTCACTACAGAATGCTTAGTAAAATGTGCATTAAGGGGTTAAAAATAAAAAAAAATAAACTCACCTTATCCACTTGATCGCGTAGTTGCCGATCTCTTCTCTCTTCTTCAAGCATTATCTGGTGGCTAAAGGACCTGTGGTGACGTCACTGCGCTCATCACATAGTCCAATCACATGGTCCATCACCATGGTGATGGACCATGTGATTGGACCATGTGATGTGACGTCACCAGTCACCACAGGTCCTTTAGCTGGCAGCTAATGCTTGAAGAAGAGAGAAGAGATCGGCAACTACACGATCAAGTGGATAAGGTGAGTTTATTTTTTTATTTTTAACCCCTTAATGCACATTTTACTAAGCATTCTTTAGTGAGAATGCTAATATTTTCCCTTATAACCATGTTATAAGGGAAAATAATAAAGATCGGGTCCCCATCCCGATCGTCTCTTAGCAACCTTGCGAGAAAATCGCACTGCATCCGCACTTGATTGCGGATGCTTGCGATTTTCACGCAGCCCCATTCACTTCTATGAGGCCTGCTTTGAAGGAAAAAAGCATAATATAGAACATGCTGCGATTTTCATGCAACGCAGAAGTGATGCGTGAAAATCACCGCTCATGTTTATAGCCCCATAGAAATGAATGGGTCAGGATTCAGTGCGGGTGCAATGCGTTCACATCACGCATTGCACCCGCGCGGAAAACTCGCCCGTGTGAATGCAGCCTTAAAACGCTTTTACTTATCCAGGCCATGCTGAGATTGTTTTTTCATCACATATTGTACTTCATGACAGTGGTAAAATTGAGTCAAAAAAGTTCATTTTTATTTATAAAAAAATACCAAATTTACCAAAAAGTTAGAAAAATTAGCAAATTTCCAAGTTTCAATTTATCTACTTCTTTAATACATAGTAATACCTCCCAAAATAGTTATTACTTTACACTCCCCACATGTCTACTTCATGTTTGGATCATTTTGGGAATGCCATTTTACTTTTTTGGGGACCTTAAAGGCTTAGAAGTTTAGAAGCAAATCTGGAAATTTTTCTGAAATTTTCCAAAACCCACTTTTTAAGGACCAGTTCAGGTCTGAAGTCACTCTGTGAGGCTTACATAATAAAATCAACCAAAAATGACCCCATTCTAAAAACGATACCCCTCAAGGTATTCAAAACTGATTTTACAAATGTTGTTAACCCTTTAGGTGTTCCACAAGAGTTGACGGTAAATGGAGATAAAATTTCAGAATTTCAATGTTTTGGCAAATTTTCCATTTTAATCCATTTTTTCCCGTAACAAAGCAAGGGTTAACAGCCAAACAAAACTCAATTTTTATTGCCCTGATTATGTAGTTTTCAGAAACACCCCATACGTGGTCGTAAACTGCTGTATGGCCAAACGGCAGGGCATAGAAGGAAAGGAGCGCCACATGGTTTTTGGAAGGCAGATTTTGCTGGACATCATGTCCCATTTTAATCCCCCCTGGTGCACCCCTAGATTAGAAACTCCAAAAAAGTGACAACATTTTGGAAACTACGGGATAAGGTGGCAGTTTTATTGGTACTATTTTAGGGTAAATATGATTTTTGGTTGCTCTATATTACACTTTTTTTGAGGCAAGGTAACAAAAAAATAGAAATTCTGAAATTTCATCTCTATTTGCCAATAACTCTTGCGGTACACCTAAAGGGTTAACAAAGTTTTTTAAAATCAGTTTTGAATACCTTGAGGGGTGTAGTTTCTTAGATGGAGTCACTATTTTGAAGTTTCTACTGTAGGTGTGCATCAGGGGAGTCTCCAGTCTAGCAAAATCTGCCTTCCAAAAACCATATGTCGTTCCTTTCCTTCTGCGTCCTGCCATTTGGCCATACAGCAGTTTACGACCCCATGTGTTTCTGCAAATTACAGAATAAGGGCATTAAATATTGAGTTTGGCTGTTAACCCTTGCTTTGTTACTGGAAACATTTATTAAAATGGAAAATTAGCAAAAAAAAATAGCTGTTTTGCCACTGTTTTTATTTTTTATTATTTACATTGTTGATTTGACAGGTTAGATCGTGTGCTATTTCGGTAGAACAGTTTGGTATGGACGCGACAATACCAAATTTGACAACTTTTTGGGGGGTTTTGTTTCAGTTTTACATAATGAAGCATTTTTGAAAAAAAAATGATTTTTAGTGTCTCCACATTCTGAAAGCCAAATATTTTATTATTTTTTGGATGACTGTCTTATGTAGGGGCTATTTTTTTGCGGGATAAGATGTCGGTTTGATTGCCACTATCTTGGGATGCATATGTCATTTTGGTTGTTTGCTATTACACTTTTTGTGATGTAAGGTGACAAAAATGGCTTTTGATACTGTATTTATATTATTATTTTTACTGTGTTCACCTGAGGGGTTAGGTCATGTGTCATTTTATAGAGGAGGTTGTTACAGACGCTGTGATACATAATATGTATACTTTTTATTTATTTAAGTTTTAATATCATTTTTGAAACAAAAAAAATAATCATGTTTTAATGTTTCCATAGTCTGAGAGCCATATTTTTTTATTTTTTTGGGAGATTGTCCTATGAATGTTTTTTGCGGGATGAGATGACTGTTTGATTGGCACTATTTTGGGAGGCATATATTTTTTTGATCGCTTGCTATTACACTTTTTGTGATGCGAGGTGACAAAAAAGATTTTTTGACAATGTTTTTTTTTTAATGGTATTTACCTGAGGGGTTAGATCATTTGATATTTTTATAGAGCAGGTTTTTTCGGACCCAGCGATACCTAATATGTAAACTTTTTTTATCTACTGACAATTTGCAAAAGAGTTTGCTGCTCACCGAGCAAGCAGTCTTTGGGGTAGATGTGGGGGAGGGTGACAGAAAGGAGGCTGAGGAAAGTGAGGTAGCTAGCTGGGTGACAGTAAGAAAGGGGGGTAGAGGGAAGAGTGCCAGGGAGGCTAGCCCTGATCTGACACACCCCAACAAGTTTGCACGTTTGGCAGATGAGGGGGATGGCAGCTCAGGGACAGCACCGCTGCAGCCAGACACTTCCTCTGCCGGTCAGGGGAATGTCAGCTCCAGTAAGCAGGGGACCAGGAGAGCAGGGCAGGCCAGACAGGTGCTGGTAGTGGGAGACTCAATTATTAGGGGAACAGATAGGGCGATCTGTCACAAAGATCGTGATCGCCGAACAGTGTGCTGTCTTCCTGGCGCTAGAGTTCGACACATCGCAGATCGGGTTGACAGATTACTGGGAGGGGCTGGAGAATATCCAGCGGTCATGGTCCATATCGGAACTAATGACAAAGTTAGAGGAAGGTGGAGCGTCCTTAAGAATGATTTCAGGGATTTAGGTCAAAAGCTTAGGGCAAGGACCTCAAAGGTAGTATTTTCCGAAATACTGCCTGTACCACAGGCCACACAAGAGAGGCAGCGGGAGATTAGAGAGGTTAACAAGTGGCTCAAGAACTGGTGTAGGAAGCAGGGTTTTGGGTTCATGGAGAACTGGGCCGACTTTGCTATCGGCTACAGGCTCTATCGTAGGGACGGGCTGCACCTCAATGGGGAAGGGGCAGCCGTGTTGGGGAGAAAGATGGCTAGAAGGTTGGAGGAGTGTTTAAACTAGGGACTGGGGGAGGGAAATTACATTACAGGAGGGAAGATAGTGCAGATAGAGACCGGGGGCAAGGTAGTGGGACTGGGGAGAAATGGAAGGAGGGACTAGAAAAGTTCAGAAAGAAAGGTGTAGGGCAAAAAATATGCATAAACCTCTCAAATGTATGTATACTAATGCCAGAAGCCTGACTAATAAAACTGGGGAACTGGAATTAGTGATGTGTGAGGAGGATTATGACATAGTGGGAATAACTGAGACATGGCTGGACGATAGCTATGACTGGGCTGTTAATGTACAAGGTTACAATCTGTTCAGAAAGGATCGTCAAAACTGGAGAGGGGAGGGTCTGCCTTTACATAAAGTCCTGTCTAAAGCCCACACTCGGGAAGACATCTGTGAGGGACACGAAAATGTGGAGTCATTGTGGGTGGAGATAAATGGAGCCAAAAACAATAATAAATTACTAATAGGAGTTTACTATAAACCACCTAATATACCAGAGTCCGCAGAAAATCTATTACTAAACGAGATAAACAAGGCGGCAAACCATAATGAGGTGGTTATTATGGGGACTTCAACTACCCAGATATAGACTGGGAAACTGAAACCTGTACATCCCATAAAGGAAACAGGTTCTTGGCAATAGCCAAAGACAATTACCTTTCCCAAATGGTTCAGGACCCAACTAGAGGGACGGCCATACTGGACTTAGTATTAACCAATAGACCTGATAGAACAACAGACGTGCAGGTCGGGGGACACCTGGGAAATAGTGACCATAAAGTAATAACCTTCCAATTATCCTTCAAACGAGAGTTTCTACAGGGAGGAATAAGAATACCGGACTTCAAAAAAGCAAAATTTAGCCAACTAAGAGAGGCCATAGGCCCAATTAACTGGGACATAGTCCTCAAAAATAAAAATACAACCACAAAATGGGAGATTTTTAAAAGCATTGTAACATCAAATTGTGATCGATGCATACCTTATAGAAATAAAAGGCTAAGAAATAAGAAGAAACCAATGTGGATAAATAGAACCGTAACAAAAGCAATAAATGACAAAAAGAAACCATATAAATCACTAAAACAGGAGGGGAGCCAGGAAGCACTGATAAACTATAAGGATAAAAATAGAATATGTAAAAAACTAATAAAAACTGCCAAACTAGAGACCGAGAGATTAATTGCCAAAGAGAGCAAAACTAACCCTAAAATGTTTTTCAATTATATAAATGGTAAAAAATATAAACCTGAAGGAGTCGGCCCTCTACATAGCAATGAGGGGGGAGTATTTTCTTCACCACTGTTTTCACTGAGGAAAATAAACTGTCAGATGAAATGCGAAATGTAAAAGTAAATTCCCCTTTAAAAGTGCCCTGTCTGACCCAGGAAGAAGTACAGCAGCGACTTAAAAAGATTAAAATAGACAAATCGCCAGGACCGGATGGCATACACCCCCGTATCCTAAGGGAATTAAGTGATGTCCTAGCCAGACCCTTATTTTTGATATTCACGGACTCCATACTGACAGGGAATGTTCCACCAGACTGGCGTATAGCAAATGTGGTGCCAATATTCAAAAAGGGTCCAAAAACAGAGCCTGGAAATTATAGGCCGGTAAGTTTAACATCTGTTGTGGGTAAACTGTTTGAAGGTTTTGTAAGAGATGCTATCTTGGAGTATCTCAATGAAAATAAGCAAATTACACCATATCAGCATGGCTTTATGAGGAATCGGTCATGTCAAACGAATTTCATCAGTTTCTATGAGGAGGTAAGTTCTAGACTTGACAGCGGCGAATCAATGGATGTCGTATATCTGGACTTCTCCAAAGCATTTGACGCTGTACCACATAAAAGGTTAGTATATAAAATGAGAACACTTGGACTAGGAGAAAATATCTGTATGTGGGTAAGTAACTGGCTCAGTAATAGAAAACAGAGGGTGGTTATTAACGGTACACACTCAGATTGGGTCACGGTCACTAGTGGGGTACCTCAGGGTTCAGTATTGGGCCCTATTCTCTTCAATATATTTATTAATGATCTTGTAGAAGGCTTGCACAGTAAAATATCAATTTTGCAGATGACACTAAACTGTGTAAAGTAATTAACACTAAAGAGGACAGTTTTCTGCTACAGAGGGATCTGGATAGATTGGGGGCTTGGGCAGAGAAGTGGCAGATGAGGTTTAACACTGACAAATGTAAAGTTATGCACATGGGAAGGAATAATGCAAGTCACCCGTACATACTAAATGGTAAAACACTCAGTAACACTGACATGGAAAAGGATCTAGGAATTTTAATAAATTACAAATTAAGCTGTAAAAACCAGTGTCAGGCAGCTGCTGCTAAGGCCAATAAGATAATGGGTTGCATCAAAAGGGGCATAGATGCCAGTGATGAAAATATAGTCTTACCACTTTATAAATCACTAGTCAGACCACACATGGAGTACTGTGTACAGTTCTGGGCTCCCGTGAACAAGGCAGACATAGCAGAGCTAGAGAGGGTTCAGAGGAGGGCAACTAAAGTAATAACTGGAATGGGGCAACTAAAGTACCCTGAAAGGGTATCAAAATTAGGGTTATTCACTCTAGAAAAAAGACGACTGAGGGGAGATCTAATAACTATGTATAAATATATCAGGGGTCAGTACAAAGATCTCTCCCATCATCTATTTATCCCCAGGACTGTGACTGTGACGAGGGGACATCCTCTGCGTCTGGAGGAAAGAAGGTTTGTACACAAACATAGAAAAGGGTTCTTCACGGTAAGAGCAGTAAGACTATGGAACTCTCTGCCTGAGGAGGTGGTGATAGTGAGTACAATAAAGGAATTCAAGAGGGGCCTGGATGTATTTCTGGATCGTAATAATATATAGCTACTAAAGATGGGTCGTTGATCCAGGGAGTTATTCTGACTGCCTGATTGGAGTCGGGAAGGAATTTTTTCCCCTTAAGTGGGGAAAATTGGCTCTACCTCACAGGGGTTTTTTGCCTTCCTCTGGATCAACTTGCAGGAAACAGGTCGAACTGGATGGACAAATGTCTTTTTTCGGCCTTATATACTATGTTACTATGTTACTTTAACACAATTCCGCATTTTAGAAAAAAAAAATCATGTTTTAGTGTCTCCATAGTCTGAGAGCCATATTTTAAAATTTTTGTTGCTATATAGGGGCTCATTTTTTGCGGGATGATATGGTGGTTTGATTTATACTATTTTGGGAGGCATACACCTTTTTGATTGCTTGGTATTATACTTTTTGTGATGTGAGGTGACAAAAAGTGGCTTTTTTTACACCCTTTTTTTATGGTGTTAACCTGAGGGGTTAGGTCATGTGATATATTTATAGAGCAGGTGTTTATGGATGCGGTGATACCTAATATGTGTAGTGTATTTTGTTGTTTTTTTATTCATTGATAAATGTGTGTTTTAACTTTTTTTTCCTTTTTTTCACTTTTTTTTATTACATTTTTTTGACCCAGACCCATTTGGTTCTTGAAGATCTAGTGGGTCTGATGTCTATATAATACAGTACAGTAAACTATATAGTGTACTGTACTGTATTTTTTACTTTAAACAGTCTGATCAGACTTCTGCCTTTAGCAGATGTCTGATCAGAGTTACCATTACCATGACAAGCAGGACGCCTGTAATAGCATCCTGTTGCCATGGTAACCATCACCCACTGCCAGAACAGAGCAGCGGGTGATGGGGAGAGCACCGTGTTAACCCCTTCCATACAGCAGTCCGTATGGACTGGTACGTCCCGTGTCCCCAAGAGGTTAGAAAATTGTGTTATAATCATGCAATTTTAACACTGGCCACTAGTCCTAAAATATGTTAAGATTTCCTGTCTTTTGAGAGCAGCTACATGGATCACAATTCACAATGGATGGGAGCTGACCCATTGACTTATAAAGTCGAGTGTTTTCTAGGACCGCACTGTGACATGTTCAGGAGGAGCTGAAAAGCACTGATGTCACCTACTGTGAATGGTGGATCCTATCTTATCTATACAGAGTTGTTATTTGTCATTGTAATTCTGCCTGTGGTGATAATGACAATAACTACTGGAAAGTTATCTGTAAGAATAGAAAATTGTTATATTATTAGGCCTAGTGGCCAGTGTGAAAATGTCAGGGTTACAAACATTTATTTTTTTAAATGTAGATAGTGACATAGAAAAAAACTAACCAAAATTTCTAAAAATATATGTTTAATATAAAAATGTCATTAAAGCAATAAGTCATTTTCTGATCATACATTTCCTTCAAGTCTAGGCACCAGTGTTGAGCGACAGGGGCAATATTTAAATTTGTGATATTTAGCGAATATTTGGGTGAATATTCATCATATATTCGTGAATTTGAGAACTCGTGATCTCCAGTCATTATTTTCTTTATTGCGAAAATCGGCAATCAGAAAATTTGCTATAAATATTCATGATACGAAAATTTGCGATAAACACTACTCCTAATGTCAAAGATATTGCAGCCATCTCATTGGCCATAGAATTATAAGGTGGAGGAATGTTAAAACAAAACAAAAAAGTGTTATTGGCATTTCAAGTAAAAGCACGAAGGGTGATGTCCCACATACAGTTGTGTTCAAAATTATTCAACCCCCACTGAAATTGAGTGTTTTGGCCAGTTTGACATTGATTTTGATCATTTCAGTCATCTTGTTTACAATTAAATCAAAGAGGCACTTGTAAGTCAGACAAATATAACATAACATTTATAATGAAATAACCACAAATGTCTTTTCTGTGCTCACATCATTATCAGTTTTATTCAACTCCCAAGTGACATTCAATCTTAGTACTTAGTACAACATCCTTTTCCAGTCATAACAGCTTTTAAACGTGAAGCCATAGCTTGACACAAGTATCTTGCAGCGATCTACGGGTATCTTCGCTCATTCTTCATGGGCAAAAGCCTCCAGTTCAGTCACATTCTTAGGCTTGCGCACTGCAACTGCTTTCTTTAAGTCCCACCAGAGGTTCTCAATCGGATTTAAGTCTGGTGACTGCAATGACCACTTCAAAATGTTCCAGCCTTTAATCTGCAACCATGCTCTAGTGGACTTGGAGGTATGATTGGGATCATTGTCCTGTTGAAAGGTCCAACGTCTCCCAAGCCTCAGGTTTGTGACGGACTGCATCACATTTTCATCCAATATCTCCTGGTACTGAAGAGAATTGATGGTACCTTGCACACGCTGAAGCTTCCCTGTACCTGTAGAAGCAAAACAGCCCCAAAGCATGATTGACCCCCCGCCATGCTTCACAGTAGGCAAGGTGTTCTTTTCTTCATAGGCCTTGTTCTTCCTCCTCCAAACATAGAGTTGATCCATGGGCCCAAACAGTTCTAATTTTGTTTCATCAGTCCACAGAACACTATCCCAAAACTTTTGTGGTTTGTCTACATGACTTTTGGCATACTGCAGTCGACTCTTCTTATTCTTTGGAGACAGCAAGGGGGTGCGCCTGGGAGTTCTGGCATGGAGGCCTTCATTACACAGTGTGCGCCTTATTGTCTGAGCTGAAACTTCAGTACCCGCATCTGACAAATCTTTTTTCAGTTCTTCAGCAGTCACACGGGGACTTTTCTCCACTTTGCGCTTCAGGTAGCGCACAGCAGTCGAAGTCAGCATCTTCTTTCTGCCACGACCAGGTAGCGTTTCAACAGTGCCCTTTGCCTTGAATTTGCGAAATGATGCTTCCTATGGTGTCTCTTGGTATGTTTAACATCTTTGCAATCTTCTTATAGCCATTGCCCTTCCTGTGAAGAGAAATCACCTCTTCTCTTGTCTTCCTGGACCATTCTCTTGACTTCACTATGTTTGTAAACACACCAGTAAATGTCTAGAAGGAGCTGAGTATCGCAGTCATTTTAAATCTGCCTAATTGGTGCATATTATGCTTGATTGCTGCTCCTTGACATCCACAGGTGTTTTCAATACCTGATTGAAAACACTTGAATGAACCTCTGTTCTTAAGAGTGGTAGTCTTTAAGGGGTTGAATAATTGTGTCAATGAAGAAATCACAAAAAAAAACATTTAATACTGTATTACAAAAACAATTGATGTCATTTTAGTTGCATTTGGTTCTTTAAAAAGTCCTTGTAATATTTCATTCTGAACACAATTACAAATGTACACTAAATTCCCTAAAACCCTTTACAGCATTGGGGATTGAATAATTTTGAACACAACTGTAGGCTTGCTATGGCCCTCAAACACAAATACTAATGTGAGAACCCCTATGGCTTATTTTATTGTTATTGCCACTAGTAGTTGCTCCTCACACATATGTGCAACTAACACATAAGTACTGGTGATCGTGATGTACCATCCAGTACTTATGTATACTTGCAGAAGGTGGTCGCGCATGACCACCCCTGCAGTGGTGGATGAGAAGGTGCTGGGCTGGAAAATTGTCAGTGACCACAGGTGATCAGGGGCACTGACATGTAGCAATGATCCAGCTCCAATAATTCAAGGATTGCTCAATGCGTTTTCGTGTACCCCAAAGGACACACTTCATCAGGAGCACTTTAGCACCATTAGTGACGGATATGGGCTGAGTGAAGCACCGTAACCGTAATAGTTGCTCAAATAGCAATAGTCACGCCATATAAGCGCCTCTAAGACTGGAGGGCGATAGCTAAATGGCCAGCTCTGGTATAGCAGTGGCCAGGGCTAAGGCTAGATAGGAATTATTGTCCTGCCTGATGTCGAATCTCTAGTGTGAGAAACGGCATCTAAAGTGGTAAGCTAAAGCCCTGCCTGAGCCGTCACCTATTAGTCAGAGGAACGGCTTGCTGATGTGTTATGAGCACGGCACTGTGATGGTCGCCAAGAAGCCCACAAGCAAGAAGCAGTGAGGGATCATGGGTACTGGTGAAAAAAAATCTAGAATATTTGCAGTTATAAATATATAGCACTATATTCTATGTATTCACGAATTTTCGAAGTACCAATATTCGCAATAAAAATTTGCTATTAGAATATTCGCGATCAGCACTACTAGGAACCACTTAACAAACACAAGACCTCCAGTAATTTACATGAACTCATATGTGCTTCCATGTATATGTCATGAAAATATTTTTATTAATGAACATCTCCATTATTCACCAACATATAAAAACAGGGCCTAAAATTTTTTATTTATCTTATTTTTTTCACCAGTTTTCTCGTGTGACACAGTCACAAACACTATGGGCCAGATTTATCATTACACTTACATCTTACTCCACTTTTACATCTGCCCAAAGTCACTTTTAGTTAGTCAGATTTATTAATGGTCCTTTATTACTGTGATAAATGTGGATTGACGGTAGCAGTTTATCCTTCAGTAAGCAGCTTTACAAAAGTCGCACGTCTTTACAAAAAAGTCGCATGTTCTATTAAAAAGTCGCATAAGATAAGCATGGTCCCCCCTGGAGTGAAATTGCGCATTTTTTGCGACTTTTTTGCGACTTTTTTGCGACTTTTTAAATGGTTGCAATAGTAAATCTGTCTAGAGATTCATTTACATAAGACAACACGCCCACTTTCACAAAACTGGAGAGCTAAGTGCAGAGCTTGAAAAAGTCGCAAAAAAATGCGCAATTTTACCGATTGCGCATTTTTTTGCGACTTTTTCACTCCATTAAAGTGACTTTAGCTAATGATAAATCTGGCCCTGTGTTCGCAACTATTTAGACATCACATGCAAAAATTTTTGTGCAGGTCTAGTTCCTCTGCTACCTATACCACTTTCCCGAAACAGGGCATTGTGAGGGCAGGGAGAAGACTGGGCCAGCTCCAGTTTAGGCAAACAGGACTGCTAGTTCTTTGTCTAACTTACTCACTGCCACATTTTCACTTGAATGGGGCTAAGCTGAAATACCAAGCAGCTGGATTGGGATGTTGAGGAGGAGAAGGAGATATCATAGAAGAAGTATGGTAGCCGCAGTGGCAACAAAGAGCAGAGGCAACGTACAGCCAAAAATGTAAAATAATTAAATTAAATTAATACACCCCAAAAAAGGCTGTAGTACAATGTAACTTCACCGCAGAATGGCAATTAAGATGTATTCTTTTTCCTATTAATACACCCCTAAAAAAGAAATATAACAATCATAATTCACCGCAGAAAGGCTAATAGGACGTACGTATATTTCCTTTTCAAACACCACATAAATGGCTGTAGTACAATGTCACTTCACAGCTGAACGGCAATTAAGACATATATTTTTTACAATTAACCCCTTCACGCATTTGGACGTTACTGTACATCCAAATTGCAAGTAATTTACTGCATTTGGACATACAGTCACGTCCAAACTGCTTACCGGTGCTGTGACACTATAAAGTGTATGAAGTGGAAAAACACGGCACTCAGGCGACAGCTTGATTATGATGCAATATGGTTTTTTATTCAACCACCATTAGGGTTATATGATAGTAAATGGCCCTAATGGTAACCCTAATGGTTGTTGAATAAAAAACCTCATTGCATCATAATCAAGCTATCGCCTGAGTGCCGTGTTTTTCCACTTCATATGATTTGGGACATTCCCGTAACACAGAGCACCATCTACAAGGAGGAGTGCCAGCCATTTTGTTTGTGAACACTATAAAGTGTCACAGTCCCAGAGTCTGTGTTCTCCCCAAGAGCAGAGACACTGGGGAAGGGACCAATCATAGTGGTCCCTTCCCGGCAAGCACTCCGATTGGTTAGTCTTTGCAGACTAACCAATTGGAGCACTTTTGTGCCGGTTTCAGGCTGTGATCTCCACGCTGGAGATCGTAGCCTTAAACCAGGCATGACTGCCACTGTGCCCCATTGATAATGACCCCCAGTGCCCCTAGTAATTTAATTGCTCCCATAATGCCCCCCAGATGCCCCCATTGCCTCCTGCTAGCCGGCCTCACTGTGATGGCAGCGGCTCAAGAATGGAGCAGCTGCCATCAGCAGAGAGTGTTAGCTGTAAATTACAGCTGGTGCTACGCCCAAAATCGGTGCTGGCACCGATCTCTGCCGTTTAACCCCATAACCCCTATCGGTCAGCAGCCGACCCTGAGGGTCTTATTAGTCTTAGTGTAACTGTAATAGACATTATACAGTGCATTGCAATAGATGACTATTGACCATGTGTTGTAGACCCATAACTGGGGCTCCACATTTATTTTGCACATTGCAATGCACTCTATAGCCATTAGGCCCACTGGATCTTCAAGATCCAGATGGGTCATGAAAAATTAAAAAGAAAGTTAAAAAAGAGAATAAATAAATAAATAAAAATCAATAAAAATTTTAATAAAAATTGTCTTTTCTCATATCCACATACAGCTACATTGGTAAACAAATTAAAAGGTTATGGACTTTAGTATATGGCGATGCAAAATATAATTTATTTTTAACATAAAAAGTAGTAAAACATAAAAAATACATAAATTTGGTATTGCCATAACAGTATCATCCACAGAATAAAATAATCATATAATATTTACTACAAGAGGAGCCCCATAAAAAATAAAAAACACTGACAGAATTGACATTTTTGCCCACTTAACCTCCACAAAAAATGGTATAAAAGTGATCAAAAAGACACGTGTACCCCAAAATGATGCCAATAAAAACTACAGCCAGTCCCGCAAAAAACAAGTTATTACCATATAAAGTGACACATGTCAGATTTGAAAATTGGGGCTCTGGCATTTGGTCCAAACAGGCTGTAGCTTGAAGGGGTTAATACCCTCCCCCCCAAAAAAAAAAAAATTGTCACAATTCACCACAGAACAGCTAATAGGACATACATTTATTTCCTTTCAATACACCCTGTAAATAACTGAAGTACAATGTAACTTAACTGCAGAACGGTAAGTAAGACATATTTGCCATTCTGCGGGATCGGTCATGTCATACTAATTTAATCAGTTTCTATGAGGAGTTAAGTTCTAGACTTGACAGGGGTGAATCAATGGATGTCGTATATCTGGACTAGTGATGAGCAGCATAGGCAATATTCGTTTTCGTGATATTTCGCACATTTTTGGCCTAATGTTCGCTATAAATTCAAAAATTCTAGAATTCGTGATCTCCAGTCATTATTTTCTTGATTGCAAAAAATCAGCAATACAGGCGTGGCTCACTTTTGCTACATTTTTCAAGCTACTAGGCACTAATCCCTATCACAGCACAGTAATTCCTATCACACTACCTAACACCCTACACTTGACCCTAACAGCTACACTATATCACCATCTAACCTACACTGACTATTTCCCACTAACTATCTGTATTATATATATGAGCTAACTAACTATCTAATGTAATTGAATAAGGATCCAGATGACTCAGCAAAGTACAAAGCAGAGCAATGACACTGCTCTCTCAGAACTGCAAAAAAAGGTTCTTATATAGTAAAGGATTAGGCAACTTTCCTATTGGACATAGCAGAGCTGGAGAGGGTTCAGAGAAGGGCAACTAAAGTAATAACTAGAATGGGGGGACTACAGTACCCTGAAAGGTTATCAAAATTAGGGTTATTCCCTTTAGAAAAAAGATGACTGAGGGGCTATCTAATAACTATGTGTAAATATATCAGCGGTCAATACAGAGGTCTCTCCCATTATCTATTTATTCCCAGGACTGTGACAAGGCCGCATCCTCTGCGTCTGGAGGGTAAGAGCAGTGAGACTATGGAACTCTCTGCCTGAGGAGGTGGTGATGGTGAGTACAATAAAGGAATTTAAGAGGGGACTGGATGTATTTCTGGAGTGTAATAATATTACAGGTTATAGCTACTAGAGATGGGTCTGTGATCCAGGGAGTTATTCTGATGCTTGATTGGAGTCGGGAAGGAATTTTTTTCCCCTTAAGTGGGGAAAATTGGCTTCTACCTCACAGGTTTTTTTTTTTGCCTTCCTCTGGATCAACTTGCAGGATAACAGGCTGAACTGTATGGACAGATGTCTTTTTTCAGCCTTATAAACTATTTTACTATATTATATTCTTTTAATATTAATAAACTTCCCCCAAAAAGTATAACAATCAAAATTCACTACAGAAAGGCTAATAGGACGTACATATCTTTCCTACTAATAAACCCCGTAAATGGCTGTAGTATAATGTTACTTCACCGCTGAATGGCAATTATGACATATGTTTTTTCCTCTTTTTTTTCCTATTAATACACCCCCCAAAAAAAGTAAAACAATGCAAAATCAACACAGAACGTCTAATAGGATGAACATATTTTTCCTATTAATACACCCCATAAATGGCTATAGTACAATGTAACTTCACTGCTGAAAAGCAGTTATGGCATATATAGTGATGTCCCGAACTATTCGCCGGCGAACAGTTCCCGGCGAACATAGCTTGTTCGCGTTCGCCGCAGCGGGTGAACATATGCTATGTTCGGTATGCCCCCTATACATCATCATTAAGCAAACTTTGACCCTGTACCTCACAGTCAGCAGACACATTCCAGCCAATCAGCACCCTCCCTCCCACACATTTCCCACCTCCTATAAAAACGGCTGCCATTTTAGATTCAGTCTGAAGCTGCAGTGCTTTAGTGAAAGCAGAGAGAGTGCAGCTGCTGCTGTGCTGATGAATTCATAGGAAAAGCATTAGCTAGGCCAGTGTTCTGTGTCCACAGCACCCCAAAAAGCCCTTTTTAGGGCTGCTACATTAGTCTGCTTTTATTTATTTTACTCATACCATGTGGCACAGGACTTTGCATAAAAAAGGCATTTAATTTTTACACTTTAATCTAATTTCAGTTGCCTGCCTGCTGCCAGTGTGTGTCAGGCCCACAGACTGTAGTGTGCCCACTGCCAGTGCCCACCACTCATACTGTGTGGCACAGGACTTTGCATAAAAAAAGGCATTTAATTTTTACACTTTAATCTAATTACAGTTGCCTGCCTGCTGCCAGTGTGTAAAACTGGTAGTTGAGCTTGTCACTGTATAGTGATCTTGTCAGTGGACGATCACAAGGCGCATAACCACAACCCGATACAGGATTCAACAAGGTTTATTAAAGAGACAACGTGTTTCGGGGTCTACGTCAATTTGAATAGCTTCATCAGGAACATCACATTACAAAGACATTTTACCATCAAAGCAAAACAAACCTCCAAGAACAATGATAAAAAAGAAGACTCAGGGCCCATGGAGTCCACATCCACTACGCATACTGTACCAACTTGAAACCAAAATCATCCTTCAATCCGACACACCACAAGGGAAACCATATAGACACTTTCTTTTCTCTGCTTTCGAATGAAGTCAGGAGTATTAACCACAATGAGAAGAATAGATCAAATCTCAGTCATGAAGAGAAGAGAGCGCTGAAGGAACTAAGTGATGACAAAAACATTGTCATCAGAAGCGCGGATAAAGGGGGTGGAATAGTCATACAAAAAAGAGAGGACTACACCCTGGAAGCATATAAAATTCTAGGGGATCAGTCATATTATGAACCACTGTCCTCTAACCCTCTCACAGAAGACACAAAAACATTAGAAGCAATGCTAAAGCAGGCAGAGGAGGATCAAGTCCTCACCAAGAAAGAGAAAGAATTTATAACAATCAATTTTCCAACTATGGCGACTTTCTACCATGTCCCCAAAGTACACAAAGATATAAATAATCCTCCAGAAAGACCAATAATCTCAGGCATCAACTCCTTAAAGGGAGTCTTTCACCCCGAAAACCCATTTTTCAACACTCACATCTTTCTCTGCAAAATTGCCCCCAGATTAAAAAGCTTCTTACCCTATTGCTGTACCTCTTACCGATCTTCAGAAAATCACTTTAATTGCAGATGTGAATGACAGTTGAAGGTGCCCAGTGGCGGCGTCATAACGACCGGTGCCCAGGCCGCACGCTCATCTTCTTAACTTCAACTGTGATTGACATCTGTAATTAAAGGGAGCCTTTCACCTCAAAAACCCATTTTTCAACACTCACATCTTTCTCTGCAAAATTGCGCCCACATTAAAAAGCTTCTTACTCTATTGCTGTACCTCCTACTGACCTCAGAAAATCACTTTAATTGCAGATGTCAATCACAGTTGAAGTTATGAAGATGAGCGTGCGGCCTGGGCACCGGTCGTTATGACGCCGCCACTGGGCACCTTCAACTGTCATTCACATCTGCAATTAAAGTGATTTTCTGAAGATCGGTAAGAGGTACAGCAATAGGGTAAGAAGCTTTTTAATCTGGGGGCAATTTTGCAGAGAAAGATGTGAGTGTTGAAAAATGGGTTTTCGGGGTGAAAGACTCCCTTTAATGAGCAATCTATCACACTACGTGGATATCTTCCTACAGAAACATGTTACTGGTTTGCGCTCCCACCTAAGAGACTCATCCCAACTCATCACATTACTCAAGGACATCCCCACTGGGAGCCCACGTACCGCTGGTTGACTTTGGACGTCGCCTCCCTCTACTCCAATATCCCACATAAAGAAGGGATCGACACATCTAACTATTATCTCAATGCAGATGACCAATTGTCCCTCAAACACAGGATCTTCATTAGTGAAGCAATCAGATTCATCCTGACACATAATGTATTCATGTTTGAAAACAAGATCTACAAACAGCGCAAAGGTACAGCGATGGGTACGCGTTTCGCGCCAAGTTGAGCAGATCTTTACATGGGTCGTTTTGAAGAGGAATTTATCTACAATCAACATGAATGGAGTGACGAGATCATATTCTACATAAGTTATATTGACGACTTGATCATCATCTGGAAGGGCAACAATGAGGAAGCAGAATCCTTCACATCATACCTGAACTCAAACAAGTGGAACCTAAGATTCACAGCAAACAGGTCTGCAACCATAATAGAGTACCAAGACCTCCTGTTATATAACAACGACGGAACCATCCAAATCAAAACATTTTTTTAAAAAGTGGATAGAAATAATTACTTGGATTTCAGAAGTGCACACTATAAAAATGGAAAAGGAATATACCATTAAGTCAGTTCAAAAGAATACGCCGGAATTGCTCAGCAACCACTGACTTCATAGCACAGAGTGAAATACTGAAGTCAAGATTTCATAAGAAGAAATATCCAAAGAGGATCATAAGGGAAGCGTACGAACGTGCAAATATCCTCACCCAAAACGAGTGCCTAGAGATCAAGACAAAACAGAAGGGACTGGAAGAGACGAAGAACTACAGACCCCCGTTCATAACGACTAGAGTTGAGCGAACACCTGGATGTTCGGGTTCGAGAAGTTCGGTCGAACTTCCGGAAAATGTTCGGGTTTGGGATCCGAACTCGACCCGAACTTCATACCGAACCCCACCACTGGAGAAGGCCCACCACTGGAGAAGGCCCACCACTGGAGAAGGCCACTTTCAGTTTTTTAGGCCCCAGCACCCAGACAGAGGAGAGACGTCCCACAGCAAGGAATAAGGCGTCATATCACCCACCACTGGAGAAGGCCACTTTGAGTTATTTAGGCCCCAGCACCCAGACAGAGGAGAGAGGTCCCTCAGCAGAGAATCAGGCATCATATCACCCAACACTGGAGAAGGCACCACTGTAGAAGGCCACTTTGAGTTATTTAGGCCCCAGCAGCCAGACAGAGGAGAGAGGTCCCACAGCAGAGAATCCGGCATCATATAACCGACCACTGGAGAAGGCCACTTTCAGTTATTTAGGCCCCAGCACCCAGACAGAGGAGAGAGGTCCCACAGCAAGGAATCAGGCGTCATGTCACCCACCACTGGAGAAGGCCACTTTCAGTTATTTAGGCCCCAGCACCCAGACAAAGGAGAGAGGTCCCATAGCACAGAATCAAGCTTCATATCACCCACCACTGGAGAAGGCCACTTTCAGTTATTTAGGCCCCAGCACCCAGACAGAGGAGAGAGGTCCCACAGCAAGTAATAAGGCATCATATCACCCACCACTGGAGAAGGCCACTTCCAGATATTTAGCCCACGGCAACCAGACAGAGGAGAGAGGTTGCATGGCAGAGGTTCAGGCTTCATGTCACCCACCATTGTAACAGGCCACTTTCATTTATTTAGGCCCCGGCGCCCAGATTGAGGAGAGGTTCATTCAACTTTGGGTTGCACCGCAAGATCATGGTAAAGTTAAAAAAATGAGGATTCAATAAAGAAGTGCCCCGGAGTACAAGAATACATGGTTGAGGGAGAGGCAGTTATAAATGTATATTCTGCAAAAGGTAGGGACAGGTCCTGTGGGATCCATGCCTGGTTCATTTTTATGAACGTCTTGTCCACGTTGGCTGTGGACAGGTGGCTGCGTTTGTCAGTAATGACGCCCCCTGCTGTGCTGAATACACGTTCAGACAAAACGCTGGCCGCCGGGCAGGCCAGAACCTCCAAGGCATAAAATGCTAACTCTGGCCACGTGAACAATTTGAGACCCAGAAGTTGAATGGGGCCGAACCATCAGTCAGTACGTGGAGGGGTGTGCAGGCGTACTGTTCAACCATGTTAGTGAAATGCTGCCTCCTGCTAACACGTTCCGTATCAGGTGGTGGTGCAGTTAGCTGTTGGGTGGAGACAAAACGTTTCCACATTTCTGCCATGCTAACCCTGCCCTCAGAGGAGCTGGCCGTGAGACAGCTGCGTTAGCGACCTCTTGCTCCTCCTCTGCCTTCGCCTTGTGCTTCCACCTGTTCCCCTGTGACATTTGGGAAGGCTCTCAGGAGCGCGTCTACCAGCGTGCACTTGTACTCGCGCATCTTCCTATCACGCTCCAGTGCAGCAAGTAAGATGGGCACATTGTCTTGTACTGCCTGGATACTTAGACACAAAGCATTGTACCATGAGATTCAACACATGTGCCATGCACGGCTCGTGTGACAACTTGCCCAAATTCAATGCCGACAACAAATTTGTTCCATTGTCACACACCACTTTGCCGATCTCCAGTTGGTGCTAGGTCAGCCACTGATCCACCTGTGCGTTCAGGGCGGACAGGAGTGCTGGTCCTATGTGGCTCTCTGCTTTCAGGAAAGTCAACCCCAAGACAGCGTGACACTGTCGTATCCGGGATGTGGAATAGCCCCTGGGGATTCAGTTGATGTGCATCCAGACGCCGCAGCAGAAGAGGACTCAGCTGAGGAGGATATCGAAGAGGGTGGAGTAGGAGGATTAGAGGAGATGGCAGTAGGCCTGCCTGCAAGTCGTGGCGGTGTCACCAAATCCGCTGCGGAGCCACGCATTCCATGCATGTCAGCCGTCAGCAGGTTGACCCAATGCGCAGTGTACATGATATACCTGTCCTGACCGTGCTTTGCAAACCAGGGATCAGTGGTCAGATGGACCTTTGCCCCAACACTTTATGCCAGAGATGCCATGACTTTCTTTTCAATAACATAGTAAGAGGTTTGGGATTGACTTTTTGAAAAAAATTTTGTCTGGGTACCTTCCACTGTGGTATCCCAATAGCGACATATTTTTTGAAGGCCTCAGACTCCACCAGCTGGTATGGTAAACGCTGGCGGGCTAAGAGTTCCGTTAAGCCAGCTGTCAGTTGCCGGGCAAGGGGGTGACTCTGTGACATTGGCTTCTTAAGCTAAAACAGTTCCTTGACAGACACCTGACTGTGGGCAGATGAGCAGGAACTGCTGAAGATAAGAGGCAGAGTGGCGGTTGGTTGAGAGGGGGCAGGGAGGACAGCAATGGTTGACGTGGCTGAAGATGCTGGACCAGCAGGAGCATGGTGGCTTTGAGTTTGTGTGCTGCTTGTACTCATGTGTTGATCCCATAGGCGTTTGTGATGTGAGATCATGTCCCTTCGCAAAGCAGTTGTACCGAGGTGGTTGTTGGACTTCCCACGACTCAGTTTCTTTTGGCACAGGTTGCAAATGGCATTGCTGTTATCAGAGGCAGACACACACAAAAAATGCCACACTGCTGAGCTTTGCAAGGACGGCATTCTGGTGGTGGCAACAGCATGTGTTGACTGGCGTGCTGTCTGGCTGACCCCGGGTGCCGATACATGCTGTCTGACTGTGCCAATAACTCCTTGAGACGACCTCCCTATGCTTCCAACTCGTCTCCTCCTTCTCTCTGTCTCCCCTTCTGAACTTTCCCCCTCTTCTTCTCTTCGAGCAGGCACCCACGTGGCATCCGTGGACACATCGTCATCATCAACCGCTTAATTTGTATCTTACACCTCAGCAAAGGAAACAGCAGCGGGTACAACATCATCATCATCATCACACTGTACGTCCATGTGTGTAATCCTGCCTGACTGAGACATATCCATGTAATCTACATCACCTGGCAATAATGGTTGCACATCGCTAATTGCATCCAACTGATGTGTAAATAACTCCTCTGACGGATCAAGTGAAGCGGCTGTGATGGCTGTGGTGGCTGTGGTGGTAGTGGTGGTGGTGGCGGCGGGCGGAAGCGTGGTAACTTGAGAGCAGGTGACTGAAGCTGAGCTGGAGGAGGATGGTGCGTTGAGGTTCTTAGCAGAATCTGTTTGAGATTGGGTGTCCTGTCTAAGCCAGTCAACTATGTCCTCAGAATTTTTTGGGTTCAGGGTACGTGGCCTCTGAACACTAGGCATTATTCCAGGGACAGTGGAAATCACAGCACCACGACCACGACGGCCCCTGCGGGGTGACCTGCCTATGCCTGTCATTTTTTTAGATAAGTGGGACTACGCGTGCTAGGTACTGTGCCACCCGGTATGAGTGGTGGGCACTGGCAGTGGGCACACTACAGTCTGTGGAAGTCGGCCTGACACACACTGGCAGCAGGCAAGCGACTGAAATTAGACTAATGTGTAAAAATTAAATGCCTTATTTATCGGCAAGCTACTGTGCCACCCGGTATGAGTGGTTGGCACTGGCAGTTGGCACACTACAGTCTGTGGAAGTCGGCCTGACAAATACTGGCAGCAGGCAAGCAGCTGAAATTTGACTAATGTCTAAAAATTAAATGCCTTATTTATCGGCAAGCTACTGTGCCACCCATTATGAGTGGTGGGCACTGGCAGTGGGCACACTGCAGTCAGTAGGAAGTGGGCCTGACACACACTAGCAGGCAAGCAACTGAAATTACACTAAAGTGTAAAAATGAAATGCCTTTTTTTGATGCAAAGGCGTTGCGCAGTGCACACTTGATTTTATCGGATACTTGGTTGTGCAAGGAAGGAACGGCTGTCTTGGAGAAGTAGTGGCGGCTGGGAACAACATACTGTGGGACAGCCATCGCCATCAGCTGTTTGAAGCTGTCTGTGTCCACCAGCCTGAATGACAGCATTTCAAAGGCCAGTAGTTTAGAAATTCTGGCATTCAGGCCCAGGGCTCGAGGGTGGCTAGGTGGGAATTTACGCTTTCTCTCCAAGGTTTGTGAGATGGAGAGCTGAACGCTGCCGTGTGACATGGTAGAGATGCTTGGTGACGCAGGTGGTGTCGGTGGCACATCCTCTGTTTGGTGGGCGGCAGGTGGCAACATTCCTCCCGAGGCAGAGGAAGAGCGAGCAGGGGGAGCCTGTGTGAGTTCCTTGTTTTTAACGTGTTTATTCCACTTCAGTTCATGCTTTGCATGTAGATGCCTGGTCATGCAGGTTGTGCTAAGGTTCAGAACGTTAATGCCTCGCTTCAGGCTCTGATGGCACAGCGTGCAAACCACTCGGGTCTTGTCGTCAGCACATTGTTTGAGTGCCATGCCAGGGAACTCCTTGAAGCTGCCTTTGGGGTGCTGGGTCCCTGGTGGCACTGGCCAGTAGCAGGCAAACTCTCTTGGCGGTGGCTGTTCTGTTTTTGCCCCCTGCTCCCTCTTTTGCTTCGCTGTTGGCTCGGTCTCACCCCTGCCTCTTCCTCTGAACTATGAAAGTCAGCGGCATGACCTTCATTCCATGTGTGGTCTATGACCTCAACGTCCTCTGCATCGTCTTCCACCCAGTCTTCCTCCCTGACCTCCTCCTGTTCAGTCTGCACACTGCAGTAAGACGCGGCAGTTGGAACCTGTGTTTCGTCATCATCAGAGACTTGCTGACTCTGATGAGGTGGTATTCCCATGTCCTCATCATCAGGAAACATGAGTGGTTGTGCGTCAGTGCATGCTATGTCTTCCACCGCTGGGGAAGGGCTAGGTGGATGCCCTATGGAAACCCTGCCAGCAGACTCTTCAAAGAGCATAAGAGACTGCTGCATAACTTGAGGCTCAGACAGTTTCCCTGATATGCATGGGGGTGATGTGACAGACTGATGGGCTTGGTTTTCGGGCGCCATCTGGGCGCTTTCTGCAGAAGACTAGGTGGGAGATAATGTTGTGAACGTGCTGGATCCACTGTCAGCCACACAATTGACTAGCGCCTGTACCTGCTCAGGCCTTACCATCCTTAGAACGGCATTGGGCCCCACCAAATATCGCTGTAAATTCTGGCGGGTACTGGAACCTGAGGTAGTTGGTTCACTAGGACGTGTGGCTGTGGCAGAATGGCCACGTCTTCTCCCAGCACCAGAGGGTCCACTGACACCAGCACGACTGCGTCTGCGTCCCTTACTAGATGTTTTCCTTATTGTTGAGGTTCACCAAGCACCACAATAAGAAAAATTATATTTGGCCCAATGTGAAGATGTCAAATTCAGGCCTTATTTTAAAGGCACCTAACACTATCTGCCTAGTTATTTATGTACCGTATTCCACTAATCCAGGCACAGCAGTAACCACTGTTTTGAGGAATATCAATTGTAGGTCTAGTATTTAGGCCCTGGATGAAAGGTATCCTTTTAAGGACAGATTTCAAATAGGCCTGCAACTGCTGGAACACTAGATTTATGGAATTGCTATTTTAGCAATTATATTTCACCACCGACAGAAATATACCCTTTTACGGACAGATTTCAAACTAGGCCTGCAACTGCTGGAACACCAGATTTAGGGAATTGCAATGTTTGCAATAGAATTTCAACACAGAAAGAAATATACCCTTTTACGGACTGATTTCAAATAAGCCTGCAACTGCTGGAACACTAGATTTATGGAATTGCTGTTTTAGCAAATAAATTTCACCATATAAAGAAATATACCCATTTACGGACAAATTTAAAATAGGCCTGCAACTGCTGGAACATTACATTTATGGAATTGCTATTTTAGCAATTAAATTTCGTCATAGAAAGAAATATACCCTTTTACGGACTGATTTCAAATAGGCCTGCAACTGCTGGAACACTAGAATTATGGAATTGCTATTATAGCAATTAAATTTCACCACAGACAGAAATATACCCTTTTACGGACAGATTTCAAATAGGCCTGCAACTGCTGGAACACTAGATTAATGGAATTGCTGTTTTAGCAAATAAATTTCACCACAGAAGGAAATATACCCTTTTACGGACTGGTGTAAACTAGGCCTGAAACAACTGGAACACTAGATTTATAGAATTGGTATTTTAGCAATTAAATTTCACCACAGAAGGAAATATACCCTTTTACGGACAGATTTAAACTAGGCCTGCAACAACTGGAACACCAGATTTACTGTATTTTTATTTTTGGAACTGTATTTCACCACAGTACAAAATCTATCCTTTGACGGACACTAGGGAAATTATCCAGTCACCGCTGGAACACCAGATTCTGGGAATTGCTATTTGTGCAATTAAATTTCACGCCGACAGCAGACAGTATTACACTTGGCTAGCCACAGCTGGAACACCAGATTCAGGGGATTGCTTTTTGGCAATTAATTTTCAGCCCAGAAAAAAATATATATTTTGGCTGACAGTATTACACTTATCTAGCCACAGCTGGAACACCAGATTCAGGGGATTGCTTTTTGGCAATTAAATTTCAACCCCAGAAATTTATTTTTTGTATTTTGGCTGACAGTTTTACACTTGGCTAGCCACAGCTGGAACACCAGATTCAGGGGATTGCTTTTTGGAAATTAAATTTCAACCCCAGAATTTTTTTTTTTATTATAGCTGACAGTTTTACACTGGAACACCAGATTAAGGAGATTGCTATTTAAGTGAATTTCAGTTTAACCACTCAATAATATATAGAAAAATCTTTCCTGAAGTTACTAGGGGTGACAAAATAAGCACAGCCAAGCCCCTGATGTAGGATATAGCAAAAACAAACCCTACTATTGAGGGATTAATGTATTGAGGGAAAAAAAGTGACAGGAAAACGGTCTGCCCAGCCTAAAAACAGTGAGCAATTCACTAGCAGTAGTTGAATGATTCACAGCTGTAAATCTTTCACTTCATTAAGTGTTTTTGATGAGTTAATCCCTGCCTATCTCGTCCTAACGCAGCAGCTGCATCCTATCCCTACACTAATCAGAGTAGAGTGACGTGCGGCGCTCTGTGACTCCAGCTTAAATAGAGCCTGGGTCACATGCTGCACTTGGCCAATCAAAGCCATGCCAATAGTAGGCATGGCTGTGACGACCTCTTGGGGCAAGTAGTATGGCGCATGTTGATTGGCTGCTTTGCAGGCTTTCAAAATACGCCATAGAAATCTCTGAACAACGAACCCGAACTTTTACGAAAATGTTACTTTTACGAACTCTGCTCGAACTTTTCGCTCAACACTAATCACGACTTATAATCCAAATCATGCCAAAGTTAGGAACATTTTATCAAAACACTGCCATATTTTGAGAAACGACCCCTACCTTAGACACAACATCCTTCAGAAGCCGCAGATTATATTCAGGAGAGCAAGGACGCTAAAAAACATACTTGCCCCTAGTAAGTTGAAAGGGAGGGAGAACATAAGAAAAATTAATGTGCACTCCGATATTGCAGGCAGCTATAAATGTAATCACACCTTATGCATGTGCTGCAACAACATATCCCATCGAACAAAAATGTTCAGAAGTAACGTCACAAGGGAAGAATTCCACATCAAGAGCTCTGGTCAACTGTGCTTCAGCATATGTGGTCTACCTCTGAACCATACGGACTAAACGAAACTTTGGAAAGCAAATGCTTTTAATCCAATCAATTCTCCACACCCCCCACCCCCGTTTCTGTGGCAACCTCTATTGGGTCAACTCCGCAATTCACAGATCATCCAGACTCCCTCCAATAATCACCCATCCAGCATTTTTATGAACATCAGTGTTTTCTCCCTACATTATTTTTTTATTTTTTTATTAGTTTTATTGGTTCATACAATTATCCCATCTTGTCTTACTTATTCATTTTCAACAATTTATCAACAAATAATTCACAACCTCATTCATTTCAAACATTTCATTCCTTTCCATTTCATTTGTATATACATCATCTCCCACTCTCTTCATAATACAGCGGGTCATCTCTTCCCTATTCTTTCCCTGCTCCCATGTTCCATATCCACTAGGTTTCACATTATACCTCAACATACAATCCGATACACCACCCCATATCAGTTATTGCATCAGGTCACTTTCATTCATTCATCATTTCTCAAGCATCCAGCGATGTTCCCAACACATAATACAGTTTCAGGCAGCAAGCAACATTTTACTCATTCACTCTCTCAGCTATCAATATTGTTCCCATCAGCGCTTTCCACTTCCTACACTACCGTCATTGCGAGTGCCCTGCATCTCCTTCTATACACATGCTGGCCGTACCGCTCACTGACAGCGGCCGGCACACAGCGATGTTTAACTCCACCCACGGTCCCTCGGCTAACTAATAGAGGGAGAGCACGCGCAAACACCGATACCTGCACCGCCTTCACCGCCACGTGCAGCACCAGAGCAATACCGCTCCAGCCAGCTGATACAAAGGTAATATTCCCAAATAGCGGTATATTTGTATTTATTGCGTCCGGGCACAGCCATATACTGAATACACAGACCACGGCTATATTAGACTGTTAATGTAACTATTGTCATCTTTTACACCATGATCATAAAGTCCACTGAGCAACAGCCTGCCTTAGCTCATCCCCCCCTTTTTTATGCCTGTTTCTTCTACCCTACAAAATCCATTTAGGCACCAACAGCTTGCATAAGGAGCCAGGCAGCGGATGTCCCCCCACACCTTGATTGGGACGCCTCAGGTACACCTACATACATAATACTGTGCCAGCAATGTTTTCTCTATTGAACTGATTTGAACCCTGATGTTCCTGACCATATAAAATGGGAATTATGAGTTACTTTTTATGAATACTTCCTCATTTGTATTTTTATGTATTTTTATAAATTTATGATTTGTTACTTTTTAACATCCCACATGTATACCCTACAAAGTTATTCTTCCAACTGTATGTCCCAATTGACATACATAATTCCAGACCCCAAAGACTCTCATTACTACATGAGAGATATATTCATACTCATATTACAGATCACACTAAACCATGCGCCCTCCGCCATTACCTCCAATGGTCTTAGGAATCATTTTATGTTTTAGATGTATAACGGTCCATACATGACCAAGTACTCCTATGTTTATTTTATTTTCATTCATGTTTTATACCAAATTCTCTTATCATACTATTTCTTGTAGATTTGATAAACCTTGTTGCATCCTGTACCGGGTTGTGGTTATGCGCCTTGTGATCGTCCACTTACAAGATCACTGTACAGTGACAAGCTCAACTACCAGTTTTACCAGTCTCCCAAGTGGCGAATCGGCCATCGCCCCAAGGACATTCGGACGTATCCGGCAGCACCAACCCGCCACCTGTATATTCCCCACAACCTCTCTCCGACACAGTTGCACCCATCTCTGGTGCAACCGGAACAGGTGAGTACACGTACTCCACCTGTTTTTGGAGATAGGGTTTTTAAACAGTCTCACCCTATGAGCACCTTCCTCACCTTTTGGCCAATACCATGCTGCCAGTGTGTGTCAGGCCCACAGACTGTAGTGTGCCCACTGCCAGTGCCCACCACTCATACCGTGTGGCACAGGACTTTGCATAAAAAAAAGGCATTTCATTTTTACACTTTAATCTAATTTCAGTTGCCTGCTTGCTGCCAGTGTGTGTCAGGCCCAAAGACTGTAGTGTGCCCACTGCCAGTGCCCACCACTCATACCGGGTGGCACAGTAACTTGCCGATAAATAATAGATTTAATTTTTACCCTTTAATCTAAGGTTAGTTGCCTGCCAGTGTGTGTCAGGCCCACTTCCACTGACTCTAGTGTGCCCACTGCCAGTGCCCACCACTCATACCGGGTGGCACAGTTTCTTGCCGATAAATAAGGCATTTAATTTTTACCGTTTAATCTAAGGTTAGTTGCCTGCTAGTGTGTGTCAGGCCCACAGACTGTACTGTGCCCACTGCCAGTGCCCACCACTCATACCGGGTGGCACAGTACCTTGCACGCATAGTACCACTAATCAAAGAAAAAATGACAGGCAGAGGCAGGCCACCCCGCAGGGGCGTCGTGGTGCTGTGATTTCCTTTGGCCCTAGAATAATGCCCAGTGTTCGGAGGCCACATACCCTGAACTCGAAGAATTCTGAGGACATAGTTGACTGGCTTACACAGGAAACCCAATCTTCTACAGCTTCCGCTCGGAACCTTGACGCACCATCCTCCTCCAGCTCAGCTTCAGGCACCTCTCAACTTACCACTCGCCCGCCGCCACCACCAACACTAGCACCACAGCTGCTTCATTTGATCTGTCAGAGGATTTATTTTTATTTACACATCAGTTGGAAGAAATGAGTGATGCGCAACCATTATTGCCAGAGGATGTAGATAACAGGGATATGTCTCAGTCAGGCAGCATTACACACATGGACATACAGTGTGATGATGATGATGTTGTACCCGCTGCTGCTTCCTTTGCTGAGGTGTCAGATAAAAGTGAAGTGGTTGATGATGACGATGTGTCCGTGGATGTCACGTGGGTGCCCGCTCGAAGAGAAGAAAAACAGTAGGAAAGTTCAGATGGGGAGACAGAGAGGAGGAGGAGACGAGTTGGAAGCAGGGGGAGGTCATTGCAAGGAGTTAATGGCACAGTCAGACAGCATGTATCCGCACCCGGGGTCAGCCAGACAGCACGCCAATCAACGCATGCTGTTGCCACCACCAGAATGCTGTCATTGCAAAGCTCAGCAGTGTGGCATTTTTTTGTGTGTCTGCCTCTGATAACAGCGATGCCATTTGCAACCTGTGCCAAAAGAAACTGAGTCGTGGGAAGTCCAACACCCACCTAGGTACAACTTCTTTGCGAAGGCACATGATCTCACATCACAAACGCCTATGGGATCAACACATGAGTACAAGCAGCACACAAACTCAAAGCCACCATGCTCCTCCTGGTCCAGCATCTTCAGCCACGTCAACCACTGCTCTCCTCCCTGCCCCCTCTCAACCACCCACCACTCCGCCTCTCACCTTCAGCAGTTCCTGCTCATCTGCCCACAGTCAGGTGTCTGTCAAGGACATGTTTGACCGTAAGAAGCCAATGTCACAGAGTCACCCCCTTGCCCGGCGTCTGACAGCTGGCTTGTCGGAACTCTTAGCCCATCAGCTTTTACCATACAAGCTGGTGGAGTCTGAGGCCTTCAAAAAATTTGTAGCTATTGGGACACTGCAGTGGAAGGTACCTGGCCGAATTTTTTTTTCAAAAAAGGCAATCCCCAACCTGTACTCTATTGTGCAAAAGGAAGTCATGGCATGTCTGGCACACAGTGTTGGAGCAAGGGTCCATCTGACCACTGACCACCAGGGCAGGTATATCACGTACACTGCGCATTGGGTAAACCTGCTGACGGCTGCCAAGCATGGAATGCGTGGCTCTGCAGCGGAGTTGGTGACACCACCACGACTTGCAGGCAGGCCTGCTGCCACCTCCTCTACTCCTCCTACTCCATCCTCTTCGCTAACCTCCTCGGCTGAGTCCTCTTTTGCTGCTCTGTCTTGCTCCACATCATCAATTGCACCGCCCAGCTCCCCAGGGGCTATTCCACATCCCGGATACGACAGTGTCACGCTGTCTTGGGGTTGACTTGCCTGAAAGCAGAGAGTCACACCGGACCAGCCCTCCTGTCCGCCCTGAACGCACAGGTGGATCAGTGGCTGACCCCGCACCAACTGGAGATCGGCAAAGTGGTGTGTGACAACGGAAGCAATCTGTTGGCGGCATTGAATTTGGGCAAGTTGACACATGTGCCGTGCATGGCACATGTATTGATTCTGATTGTACAATGCTTTGTGTGTAAGTACCCAGGCTTACAGGACGTCCTCAAGCAGGCCAGGAAGGTGTGTGGCCATTTCAGGCGTTCCTACACGGCCATGGCGCACTTTTCCAATATTCAGCTGCGAAACAACATGCCAGTGAGGCGCTTGACTTGCGACAGCCCGACATGTTGGAATTCAACACTCCTAATGTTCGACCGCCTGCTCCAACAAGAAAAAGCCGTCAACGAGTATTTGTATGACTGGGGTGCTAGGACAGCGTCTGCGGAGCTGGGTATTTTTTTGCCACGTTACTGGACGCTCATGCGCAATGCCTGTATGCGTCCTTTTGAGGAGGTGACAAACCTAGTCAATCGCACCGAAGGCACCATCAGTGACCTCATGCCATTTGTTTTCTTCCTGGAGCGTGCCCTGCGAAGAGTGCAGGATTAGGCCGTAGATGAGTGTGAAGAGGAAGAGTTGTGGTCACCATCACCACCAAAAACAGCCTTATCATCATCGCTTGCTGGACCTGCGGCAACGCTGGAAGAGGAGTCTGAGGAGTCAAATGAGGAATGTGGCTTTGAGGAGGAGGAAGACCAACCACATCCCAGGGTGCTCGTTGTTGTCACCTATCTGGGACCCGTGGTGTTGTATGTGGCTGGGTGAAGAACAGACCTTTAATGACATCAGTGAGGAAGTGGAAAAGGGACATGAGTAGCTCGGCATCCAACCTTGTTCAAATGGGGTCTTTCATGCTGTCATGCCTGTTGAGGGACCCTCGTATAAAAAGGCTGAAGGAGAACGACCTGTACTGGGTGGCCACGCTACTAGACCCCCGGTATAAGCAGAAAGTGGCTGAAATGTTACCAAATTCCCAGAAGTCGGAAAGGATGCAGCACTTCCAAAACAAGTTAAAAAGTTTGCTTTACACAGCGTATAAGGGTGATGTCACAGCACAACGGGAATCTAACAGGGGAAGAGGTGAAAGTAATCCTCCTCCTACCACGACCTTGCTGGCAAGGACAGGACGCTTTACAGACGTGTTGTTGATGGAATACATGCAGAGCTTTTTAAGTCCTACGCATCGCCACAGCCCTTCAGGGTCCACCCTCAGAGAACGACTCGACCGACAGGTAGCAGACTACCTCGCCTTAACTGCAGATATCGACACTCTGAGGAGTGATGAACCCCTTGACTACTGGGTGTACAGGCTTGACCTGTTGCCTGAGCTATCCCAATTTGCGATAGAACTTCTGGCCTGCCCCGCTTCAAGTGTCCTGTCAGAAAGGACCTTCAGAGCAGCAGGAGGTATTGTCACTGACAAGAGAAGTCACCTAGGTCAAAAAAGTGTACATTACCTTACCTGTATTAAGATGAATGAGGCGTGGATACCGAAGGGACTGACAGTGGAGGATGCATTTGACTAAAAAAAGGACTGATTAGATGCCCTGGGCTAAAAATGGTCCCCACGCTGCTGTATTTAATCTCTGCATGCCGGATGACTTGCGTGACTTCTCCGCCACCAACTAGGGTTCAAGGCACAAATGTTTTAGTACACTTTCTGCCAGGAAAACATCAATTTTTCCGGCCGCTGCTACAATAAACCTAAATTTTCAGGCATGTGTACATGCCTAATTTTTCTGGCCTCCGGTGCTGCACTGTGGCTGCAAAAACAAAACAAAAAAAAAGGCACATACATGGGTCAGTTCTCCTTTGTGATCGCTACCTTGTTGTGGTGAAGGGGCTTGTGTATCACAATGAAGCGATCACCTCTATGAGTGTGTTGGCAATGTTGGCACAGCCCAGATGATAACTGCTTCATTGTGATCAGACCAAGAGCGATCGGCTGGATAACTTTTCATAGAAAAAACATACATTTTCTTTGTGTCTTTTTATTTTTTTTGCAAGTTGTATGCGTTTCTAATCCATAAAATAAAAAAATCATAATTAAGTCTCGTAATAGTTTATTAGAAATAATGCAGACAATTAAAAAAATCCCCATCAATTCCAATACAACTTAGGCTTTTCACCCAATTAAAGAAATAAAACAAACAAAACATTATAGTGTATAAACATTGTTACGCTTTCCTTTTAAATATATACTTTGAGTCTGTGACAGTGCAAATACAATTTGGTCTATCTAAATGTACAGACTGATGAGAGAAACAATGTACAGCTGTCTACACTCTTCCAAGTTGGAAATCGAAAGGGTCAGACCAATTGTACAGGACTTATGGTTACAAATAGGACAGTCTCAGAACCTCACTTTGTATCCAGAAACCCCAAATCATTGCATAAAGAAGCGCAACTACTGAAGGAAATCTGTGACTTAAAGTCTACTGGGTTTTACTAGGAACATATGTAACTAATAATAGGAGTGTATATTGATGTCAGTGTTAAAATGAACTGCAATTGACTTAGATCAAATTAAAAACTTTTATCTATAAAGAGTTTCGGATTTGGTTTCTGTAGATCAAGCACTTTATCAGTGACAATGGAAGAACTACAGAACTCATTCCCTTGGCAGAGCAAGTACAGAGCTCAGAACAGTATAGCTGGATACTCAATGTACTTCAGAGGAACAAAATTATTATTTCATGATGTCGTAATAGTTCTCTCTGTATTGCCCCAAATTAGAAGTAAGCGGACAGAGCAAGCTTTTTTCTGTATCTCCCCATGCAAGGATTTAATTAAATTCAATCTCCCAAACGTGCGCACGAGCTCAGTCATCACTACAACAAGATTGATGCACACACAGATTAATACAATTTCTGCAATCAGTTTGTCAACTTTTGACAACTCTTTGCGGTTGTCTAAAATCCATTAAATACACGTCCCCTGATAGGAGACGTAACAGGGATTAAACTGATAAGAATAGTACTAGTTAACACACCACTCATATAGGGTTGCACAGTATATTGCACGGCGCATGCGCAGTGCCCCAAATTGGAAGTAAGAGGAACGACCAAGCTTCTTTTTCCATCTCTCGGTTCCTAAAATCGATTCGATACACGTCCCCTGATAGGGGACGTAACAGGGATTAAACTGATGGGAATAGTACTACTTAACACACCACTCATATAGGGTGGCTCAGTACAGTACAGTGCATGGCGCACACGCAGTGCCTCAAATTGGAAGTAAGAGGACCGACCAAGCTTCTTTTTCCATCACCCGGTTCCTAATATCTATTCGATACATGTCCCCTGATAGGGGACGTAACAGGGATTAAACTGATAAGAATAGTACTAGTTAACACACCATTCATATAGGGTTGCACAGTACATTGCACAGCGCACGCGCAGTGCCCAGAATTGGAAGTTAGAGGAACGACCAAGCTTCTTTTTCCATCTCCCAGTTCCTAAAATCTATTCGATACACGTCCCATGATAGGGGACGTAACAGGGATTAAACTGATAAAAATAGTACTACTAATTACTAAACACACCACTCATAAAGGGGAGCACAGTACATTGCGCAAGGAAGAGACCTTCAATGACGTCAGTGAGGACAAGGAACGGGACATGGCTAGCTTGGTGTCCAACCTTGTGCAAATGGACTGTTTGCGGTTGTTTGCGGTGCATTAAACAGGGAATTTGGTCTGTCACAGTTAAGTCTGTCACTGTGAAGCGGGCGTAACCCTTACACTACTTGATTGATACAACATCATACCTGATCGTGTACACACACTGGATGTTTTAAAGCACGTTATTCCAAACAATTTAGGAATGTTAGGTGATTTATGACCTTTATGGATTAAAACCCGACTCTGCGTCCACTACATAATTTTCCAAGGGAGTTTTGCCATGGATCCCCTCCGGCATGCCACAGTCCAGGTGTTAGTCCCCTTGAAACAACTTTTTCATCACTACTGTGGCCAGAAAGAGTCCCTGTGGGTTTTAAAATTTGCCTGCCAATTGAAGTCTATGGCGGTTCGCCGTTCGCAAACATTTGCGTAAATTCGCGTTCGCGACTGAAAATTTTATGTTCGCAACATCACTAGACATATATTTTTTCCTTTTGTTTCCTATTAATTCTATACTGACAGGGAATGTTCCACAGGATTGGCGTATAGCAAATGTGTTGCCAATAATAAAAAGGGTCCAAAAGCAGAGACTGGAAATTATAGGCTGGTAAGTTTAACATCTGTTGTTGGTAAACTGTTTGAGGATTTTCTAAGAGATGCTATCTTGGAGTATCTCAATGAAAATAAGTAAATAACGCCATATCAGCATGGCTTTATGAGGGATCGGTCATGCCAAACAAATTTAATCAGTTTCTATGAGGAGGTAAGTTCTAGACTTGACAGCTGCGAATCACTGGATGTCGTATATCTGAACTTCTCCAAAGTATTTTACACTGTATCTCATAAAAGGTTAGTATATAAAATAGGTTTGCTCGGACTGGTAGAAAATTTCTGTATGTGGGTAAGTAACTGGCTGAGTAATAGAAAACATAGTGTGGTTATTAACGGTACACACTCAGATTGGGTCATTGTCACTAGTGGGGTACCTCAGGGGTCAGTATTGGACCCTATTCTCTTCTATAAAGCAGTCAATAAGGAAAAAAGAAAACCAGTCCTGTACACCCACAGGGACTCACTCTATCTGCGTCGCAGGTTCACAGTAGTGTGGTGGACAATCCACGCTCATACAGTATTACAGGAATCAAGGATAGAACCGCGCTGCTCCAATTCCGACACTCTATTCAAATCAGGTTCTGCCGCCTATCCTCCGTTTTTGTTCCACTTCACCGGGATCCAGTAACACATGTATCTATTCCCTCTGTGGATTCAAAAGGAGTATGCGGACATAGTGAAGGACCCTTTTTAAGATGTTTCTCACACAGGATTTTATTGTACTCACAGACACAGAAGCGGTGAAAGCATATCTCAATAAAATTCGTTATAAAATTCGGACACGTCCAGTTTCTTGCCCAACCCGGGTTTCGCTCCAATGCTTCCTCAGGGGCGACTATGGCGCATGTCTAAACATGAGGTCATTTTATAGCGCCTCAACCCTATATAGTCATGTCCTTTTATAAAATTCAACCAACACATGACATAATCTCTACAATCAATTATATAAATTCATAAAACACTGTTCAAATATGTTAAAAAAATATATATATATACACAAACTTCTTCTTATGGACGCATGCTTCATACTATAAAATACAGCGAGTTCATCATGTTCCAATGTCTGCCTCAAATAGTGACAGAGTATTTACCTTCCCTTCATACAATCTTAATTGGTAACACTGTAATTCTTTATAAACAGCAACATATAACGAAAATACCCGCCTCCTCTCCGCATCACAGGCATTACACCCTCTCCAATACCACGTGAGCGGGGAGGCCGGTCTTTCCATTCATAAAAGAGGTCACGTGAAGACGACAGCCAATCCTCTTTTACTATCACTGGGCGAGGGTTCACAGGTCCTCAACGTTCAATTAGTTCGATTAAACAGACGGCTTTAGCCGATTCCTTTTCAGACCAAACATGGTTTGCCTTCTCTTTTATTTATAAAATTTTAATTGGTAACCCCATAATTCTTTTTGAGCAGAGATATATAGCACAGATATCCGCCTCCTCTCCGCATCACAGGCATTTCTCCCCTCTCCAATATCCCATGAGCGGAGGGGCCGGTCTTCCCATTCATAAGGAGGTCACATGAGAACAGCAGCCAATCCTCTTATACTATCAATGGGCGGAGATTCACAAGTCCTCAACGTTCAACTCCTTCAATTTGAAAAGACGGTTTTAGCCGATTTCTTCTCAAACCAAACATGGTTTCAGGTCAAATTCAATATTAAGACCCCCAGGCTGCAGTGTACCAAGTTGGTATATCCATTGGATTTCTCTACCATTTATTTGTTTGATGGAGTCGCCCCCCTCCAATGCGGTTTTACAACCTCCACACCTATAAATTTCAAACCTTGGGGGTTCTTTCCATGTCTCAATTTAAAATGGGCAGAGACACTATGACTCATTAACCCTTTCTTAATATTATTCACATGTTCCTGAATACGAATTTTTAGGGCTCGTGTGGTCCTGCCCACATATTGAAGCCCGCACGGGCATTCTAGTAAGTAAATCATGCCCTGGTTCTCACATGAACAAGAACCTCTTATGGAGAATTCTCTCCCATTTTGGTTCGACTTTACTTTTCTATTGACCTCATTCTTTCTTTCTGGTTGCGGTTCTTGCAGCCTGTGCAGAAACCGCACCATGTGAATTTTCCCCATTTTTCTTTTCTTTCGTTGGCTGCAGGGGAATTGCGCTATGTACAAGTTTACTCCCTATACTCGTAGCCTTCTTGAAGACAAAGGAGGGTTTCGCAGGGATGTCCTTCCCCAAAATGGGATCATTCCTAAGTACTCCCCAATTCTTTCTTACTGCTTGTTTAATAGTGCCCGACATGCAGTTATATCTGGTCAGAAATGTAAACCTAAAATCTCTATTCCCTTCCTTTCTTTTTACATCCTTTTTTCCTCTTATTTTCTCCTCCTCTACATTTGTTATGCACCCACATTGGAGGGGGGGCGACTCCATCAAACAAATAAATGGTAGAGAAATCCAATGGATATACCAACTTGGTACACTGCAGCCTGGGGGTCTTAATATTGAATTTGACCTGAAACCATGTTTGGTTTGAGAAGAAATCGGCTAAAACCGTCTTTTCAAATTGAAGGAGTTGAACTTTGAGGACTTGTGAATCTCCGCCCATTGATAGTATAAGAGGATTGGCTGCTGTTCTCATGTGACCTCCTTATGAATGGGAAGACCGGCCCCCTCCGCTCATGGGATATTGGAGAGGGGAGAAATGCCTGTGATGCGGAGAGGAGGCGGATATCTGTGCTATATATCTCTGCTCAAAAAGAATTATGGGGTTACCAATTAAAATTTTATAAATAAAAGAGAAGGCAAACCATGTTTGGTCTGAAAAGGAATCGGCTAAAGCCGTCTGTTCAATCGAACTAATTGAACGTTGAGGACCTGTGAACCCCGCCCAGTGATAGTAAAAGAGGATTGGCTGTCGTCTTCACGTGACCTCTTTTATGAATGGAAAGACCGGCCTCCCCCGCTCACGTGGTATTGGAGAGGGGTGTAATGCCTGTGATGCGGAGAGGAGGCGGGTATTTTCGTTATATGTTGCTGTTTATAAAGAATTACAGTGTTACCAATTAAGATTGTATGAAGGGAAGGTAAATACTCTGTCACTATTTGAGGCAGACATTGGAACATGATGAACTCGCTGTATTTTATAGTATGAAGCATGCGTCCATAAGAAGAAGTTTGTGTATATATATATATTTTTTAACATATTTGAACAGTGTTTTATGAATTTATATAATTGATTGTAGAGATTATGTCATGTGTTGGTTGAATTTTATAAAAAGGACATGACTATATAGGGTTGAGGCGCTATAAAATGACCTCATGTTTAGACATGCGCCATAGTCGCCCCTGAGGAAGCATTGGAGCGAAACCCGGGTTGGGCAAGAAACTGGACGTGTCCGAATTTTATAACGAATTTTATTGAGATATGCTTTCACCGCTTCTGTGTCTGTGAGTACAATAAAATCCTGTGTGAGAAACATCTTAAAAGGGTCCTTCACTATGTCCGCATACTCCTTTTGAATCCACAGAGGGAATAGATACATGTGTTACTGGATCCCGGTGAAGTGGAACAAAAACGGAGGATAGGCGGCAGAACCTGATTTGAATAGAGTGTCGGAATTGGAGCAGCGCGGTTCTATCCTTGATTCCTGTAATACTGTATGAGCGTGGATTGTCCACCACACTACTGTGAACCTGCGACGCAGATAGAGTGAGTCCCTGTGGGTGTACAGGACTGGTTTTCTTTTTCCTTATTGACTGCTTTATTGGACTGAACCGGCAGTACATCTAACATGGACATTTTTGAATTTCGAGCTAATTTTAAATGCAATATCAATGCCTTTGACGATACTAACTATGAAAAAATGAAAGTGTGGATAATATGCGAACATTGTTTGAAAAATTGGAAAAGGAATTCGTTAGGGAAATTCGAACCACCTGGGATATCGCTTCATTAGAGCGATATTTGGCAGAAGGAAAGATCCCTGAGGGTTTGAGGTGGCAATTACCACTCACCTCAGAGGATGAGGAAGATCTACTAGGGTGGGAGAAGGTTCTCAACGAATGTTCCTGGAGGGTCATGCAATATATAATCAATGTTCGCAAAAACAAATTGAGAAAAATTAATGAAGTTGTTGAGAATTTACAGGGTACATTAGAACCACTGAAAAGTATTTACAAGAGTGAGTACAATAAACATAGTCAAGAATGTCAGGAGGCAGTACTTAGAGCTGAAGAAGAAATTAGAGCAAAAAACAGAAGAAATACATTAAAGTTTCTAATGATTATAAAATGGATCATGTATATAAGTGGAAAAATAAAAAGAAGAGTGAGGGAGAGCCGACGCTTGAAAAAGACAGGTTCAGGGACCCGGAAATAACAATCCCAATCAGGGTTATTACACAGGGAATGGCGAACAGAATGATGGGAGAGGGGGAAAGTATAGAGGATATAGACCGAGAAACTTCCAAACGCAGCGCTTCTACTATGGGAATGAACAATGGGGCAATTATCAACATTACCCCCATTATGAAAGGGGTCCCTATAGACCACCTCAGAGGTATAACTATCAAGGGGGTGCCCAATAGAAGAACTAATTGGAGACCCCAGAATAATTATATGAACACGCAGAATCATGATGAGAGCAGAGATAGAGGAGGAGATGGAAATACAAGAAGGATAGATCGAAGGTATGAAGAGAAAAAAGCCCCAATGAAGAAAATAGAAACAATACAACACAACAAGGTAATTTAAATTTTCCCCATCAGGGGGCCAAAGGAGTGCAGAGAGAGATAGGAAGAGGGGAGGAAACAACCAAGACCCCACAAAAAGAAGCCTTGTAGAGGAAGAAGGGGAAAAGGCAAAAGTAAGTCCGAGAATGAAAAGAGTGAAAGAGATATAAAGGGAATATTCAATTTAAGTAGCCATGTTTTAACTAATGAGGAAAAAAAGTATTGAATAAAGGCTTGAAATATGCACCCAGCCAGACCATTAATAAATTTGAAATGTTCCTAGATATACACAAATTTATAAGAAAAATCAATGTAGCGAAGTATTGGATGAATAACCCAGCACCAGAAATTAGGAATCAAGAAAGTAGAGACAGTATAGCACATACAGGTTTAAAAGAGAAATCAAAATTTTTCCCGAAAAATCGTAACAATGAATGCATAGAAGCGTTCAGGATGGGACTCCTAAAAGAACTAGAAGTGATAGATACTAAAAAGGAACACAAAATCTTACTCGAGGTGAAAGAGAAGCTTTGAGAAACTTGGAAAAAACTCCAAATTGATCATTAAACCGGCGGATAAAGGGGAGGGGTGGTTGTGATGGATAAAGAGAAGTATGAAATAGAGATGCAAAGGATAGTGTCAGATGAAATAACATATAAAAAATTGAAATCGAACCCTACATCTGAGTATAAGAAAATTTTGGATACATTATTGATAGAAGGATATGAAAAGGGTATATTGAATAAAAAGAATTTGAGTATCTAACTGTGAAACATCCAGTGATACCGGTAATTTACCATCTACCTAAAATCCACAAAAACGCCACCCACCCCCAGGGAGACCGATAGTTTCGGGAATTAACTCCCTTACTGCCAGAGTTACGGAATATATTGATTATTTTCTGCAGGGATATGTGACCCAGAACCCCTCACATCTGAAGGACACCGGGTCAGTCATTCAACTTATGGAGAACCTAGATCCTCCCACGCCGAACACATGGCTAGCCACGGTCGATGTGGCATCACTATATACCGTGATCCCAAAACATTTGGGAAGTAAAGCAGTGGAAGAGAGAATTAATAGGGATCCGAAAATTGGTGAACTACAAGGCGACTTCATTTTGAGGTGCCTGAAATATTGTCTAGAACATAATTATTTTTGGTTTAACGGATCCTATTATGTGCAGTGTGTCGGAACGGCGATGGGGGCGAAATTCGCCCCAGTTTCGCCAACATCTTTATGGGGGCATGGGAGGAGGAGAATATCCTCCCCAAGCTAGATGTGAATACCTCCAGAGGAAAATTAATCCTCTGGAGAAGATACATCGACGACTGCTTATTGATGTGGGAAGGGGAGCAAGCTGGTCTGGAGGAATTTATTGAGCTTCTGAATGTGAATGACTGGAACTTACGATTTACAGGAGAAATAAGCAAACATTGTATTAACTTTCTAGATTTGTGCATTAAGATTGAGGGGGGAATTTAGAACATGTACGTATTTTAAAGAGACAGATGTTAATTCGTACATTGATATAAAGAGCTGTCATTATAGACCGTGGCTACAAAACATCCCGAAGGGACAGTTTAAAAGAATGGCCCGTAATTGCACTACTATGGAAGATTATAGGACACAAAGTGGTGTATTAAAGGAAAGATTTTTAGAAAGGGGCTATATAGAAAAAGAGCTGGATGGGTGCATAACAAATGTAGAGGAGGAGAAAATAAGAGGAAAAAAGGATGTAAAAAGAAAGGAAGGGAATAGAGATTTTAGGTTTACATTTCTGACCAGATATAACTGCATGTCGGGCACTATTAAACAAGCAGTAAGAAAGAATTGGGGAGTACTTAGGAATGATCCCATTTTGGGGAAGGACATCCCTGCGAAACCCTCCTTTGTCTTCAAGAAGGCTACGAGTATAGGGAGTAAACTTGTACATAGCGCAATTCCCCTGCAGCCAACGAAAGAAAAGAAAAATGGGGGAAAATTCACATGGTGCGGTTTCTGCACAGGCTGCAAGAACCGCAACCAGAAAGAAAGAATGAGGTCAATAGAAAAAGTAAAGTCGAACCAAAATGGGAGAGAATTCCCCATAAGAGGTTCTTGTTCATGTGAGAACCAGGGCATGATTTACTTACTAGAATGCCCGTGCGGGCTTCAATATGTGGGCAGGACCACACGAGCCCTAAAAATTCGTATTCAGGAACATGTGAATAATATTAAGAAAGGGTTAATGAGTCATAGTGTCTCTGCCCATTTTAAATTGAGACATGGAAAGAACCCCAAGGTTTGAAATTTATAGGTGTGGAGGTTGTAAAACCGCATTGGAGGGGGCGACTCCATCAAACAAATAAATGGTAGAGAAATCCAATGGATATACCAACTTGGTACACTGCAGCCTGGGGGTCTTAATATTGAATTTGACCTGAAACCATGTTTGGTTTGAGAAGAAATCGGCTAAAACCGTCTTTTTCAAATTGAAGGAGTTGAACGTTGAGGACTTGTGAATCTCCGCCCATTGATAGTATAAGAGGATTGGCTGCTGTTCTCATGTGACCTCCTTATGAATGGGAAGACCGGCCCCTCCGCTCATGGGATATTGGAGAGGGAGAAATGCCTGTGATGCGGAGAGGAGGCGGATATCTGTGCTATATATCTCTGCTCAAAAAGAATTATGGGGTTACCAATTAAAATTTTATAAATAAAAGAGAAGGCAAACCATGTTTGGTCTGAAAAGGAATCGGCTAAAGCCGTCTGTTTAATCGAACTAATTGAACGTTGAGGACCTGTGAACCCCCGCCCAGTGATAGTAAAAGAGGATTGGCTGTCGTCTTCACGTGACCTCTTTTATGAATGGAAAGACCGGCCTCCCCGCTCACGTGGTATTGGAGAGGGGTGTAATGCCTGTGATGCGGAGAGGAGGCGGGTATTTTCGTTATATGTTGCTGTTTATAAAGAATTACAGTGTTACCAATTAAGATTGTATGAAGGGAAGGTAAATACTCTGTCACTATTTGAGGCAGACATTGGAACATGATGAACTCGCTGTATTTTATAGTATGAAGCATGCGTCCATAAGAAGAAGTTTGTGTATATATATATATTTTTTAACATATTTGAACAGTGTTTTATGAATTTATATAATTGATTGTAGAGATTATGTCATGTGTTGGTTGAATTTTATAAAAAGGACATGACTATATAGGGTTGAGGCGCTATAAAATGACCTCATGTTTAGACATGCGCCATAGTCGCCCCTGAGGAAGCATTGGAGCGAAACCCGGGTTGGGCAAGAAACTGGACGTGTCCGAATTTTATAACGAATTTTATTGAGATATGCTTTCACCGCTTCTGTGTCTGTGAGTACAATAAAATCCTGTGTGAGAAACATCTTAAAAGGGTCCTTCACTATGTCCGCATACTCCTTTTGAATCCACAGAGGGAATAGATACATGTGTTACTGGATCCCGGTGAAGTGGAACAAAAACGGAGGATAGGCGGCAGAACCTGATTTGAATAGAGTGTCGGAATTGGAGCAGCGCGTTCTATCCTTGATTCCTGTAATACTGTATGAGCGTGGATTGTCCACCACACTACTGTGAACCTGCGACGCAGATAGAGTGAGTCCCTGTGGGTGTACAGGACTGGTTTTCTTTTTTCCTTATTGACTGCTTTATTGGACTGAACCGGCAGTACATCTAACATGGACATTTTTGAATTTCGAGCTAATTTTAAATGCAATATCAATGCCTTTGACGATACTAACTATGAAAAAATGAAAGTGTGGATAATATGCGAACATTGTTTGAAAAATTGGAAAAGGAATTCGTTAGGGAAATTCGAACCACCTGGGATATCGCTTCATTAGAGCGATATTTGGCAGAAGGAAAGATCCCTGAGGGTTTGAGGTGGCAATTACCACTCACCTCAGAGGATGAGGAAGATCTACTAGGGTGGGAGAAGGTTCTCAACGAATGTTCCTGGAGGGTCATGCAATATATAATCAATGTTCGCAAAACAAATTGAGAAAAATTAATGAAGTTGTTGAGAATTTACAGGGTACATTAGAACCACTGAAAAGTATTTACAAGAGTGAGTACAATAAACATAGTCAAGAATGTCAGGAGGCAGTACTTAGAGCTGAAGAAGAAATTAGAGCAAAAAACAGAAGAAATACATTAAAGTTTCTAATGATTATAAAATGGATCATGTATATAAGTGGAAAAATAAAAAGAAGAGTGAGGGAGAGCCGACGCTTGAAAAAGACAGGTTCAGGGACCCGGAAATAACAATCCCAATCAGGGTTATTACACAGGGAATGGCGAACAGAATGATGGGAGAGGGGAAAGTATAGAGGATATAGACCGAGAAACTTCCAAACGCAGCGCTTCTACTATGGGAATGAACAATGGGGCAATTATCAACATTACCCCCATTATGAAAGGGGTCCCTATAGACCACCTCAGAGGTATAACTATCAAGGGGGTGCCCAATAGAAGAACTAATTGGAGACCCCAGAATAATTATATGAACACGCAGAATCATGATGAGAGCAGAGATAGAGGAGGAGATGGAAATACAAGAAGGATAGATCGAAGGTATGAAGAGAAAAAAAGCCCCAATGAAGAAAATAGAAACAATACAACACAACAAGGTAATTTAAATTTTCCCCATCAGGGGGCCAAAGGAGTGCAGAGAGAGATAGGAAGAGGGGAGGAAACAACCAAGACCCCACAAAAAGAAGCCTTGTAGAGGAAGAAGGGGAAAAGGCAAAAGTAAGTCCGAGAATGAAAAGAGTGAAAGAGATATAAAGGGAATATTCAATTTAAGTAGCCATGTTTTAACTAATGAGGAAAAAAAGTATTGAATAAAGGCTTGAAATATGCACCCAGCCAGACCATTAATAAATTTGAAATGTTCCTAGATATACACAAATTTATAAGAAAAATCAATGTAGCGAAGTATTGGATGAATAACCCAGCACCAGAAATTAGGAATCAAGAAAGTAGAGACAGTATAGCACATACAGGTTTAAAAGAGAAATCAAAATTTTTCCCGAAAAATCGTAACAATGAATGCATAGAAGCTGTTCAGGATGGGACTCCTAAAAGAACTAGAAGTGATAGATACTAAAAAGGAACACAAAATCTTACTCGAGGTGAAAGAGAAGCTTTGAGAAACTTGGAAAAAACTCCAAATTGATCATTAAACCGGCGGATAAAGGGGGAGGGGTGGTTGTGATGGATAAAGAGAAGTATGAAATAGAGATGCAAAGGATAGTGTCAGATGAAATAACATATAAAAAATTGAAATCGAACCCTACATCTGAGTATAAGAAAATTTTGGATACATTATTGATAGAAGGATATGAAAAGGGTATATTGAATAAAAAGAATTTGAGTATCTAACTGTGAAACATCCAGTGATACCGGTAATTTACCATCTACCTAAAATCCACAAAACGCCACCCACCCCCAGGGAGACCGATAGTTTCGGGAATTAACTCCTTACTGCCAGAGTTACGGAATATATTGATTATTTTCTGCAGGGATATGTGACCCAGAACCCCTCACATCTGAAGGACACCGGGTCAGTCATTCAACTTATGGAGAACCTAGATCCTCCCACGCCGAACACATGGCTAGCCACGGTCGATGTGGCATCACTATATACCGTGATCCCAAAACATTTGGGAAGTAAAGCAGTGGAAGAGAGAATTAATAGGGATCCGAAAATTGGTGAACTACAAGGCGACTTCATTTTGAGGTGCCTGAAATATTGTCTAGAACATAATTATTTTTGGTTTAACGGATCCTATTATGTGCAGTGTGTCGGAACGGCGATGGGGGCGAAATTCGCCCCAGTTTCGCCAACATCTTTATGGGGGCATGGGAGGAGGAGAATATCCTCCCCAAGCTAGATGTGAATACCTCCAGAGGAAAATTAATCCTCTGGAGAAGATACATCGACGACTGCTTATTGATGTGGGAAGGGGAGCAAGCTGGTCTGGAGGAATTTATTGAGCTTCTGAATGTGAATGACTGGAACTTACGATTTACAGGAGAAATAAGCAAACATTGTATTAACTTTCTAGATTTGTGCATTAAGATTGAGGGGGGAATTTAGAACATGTACGTATTTTAAAGAGACAGATGTTAATTCGTACATTGATATAAAGAGCTGTCATTATAGACCGTGGCTACAAAACATCCCGAAGGGACAGTTTAAAAGAATGGCCCGTAATTGCACTACTATGGAAGATTATAGGACACAAAGTGGTGTATTAAAGGAAAGATTTTTAGAAAGGGGCTATATAGAAAAAGAGCTGGATGGGTGCATAACAAATGTAGAGGAGGAGAAAATAAGAGGAAAAAAGGATGTAAAAAGAAAGGAAGGGAATAGAGATTTTAGGTTTACATTTCTGACCAGATATAACTGCATGTCGGGCACTATTAAACAAGCAGTAAGAAAGAATTGGGGAGTACTTAGGAATGATCCCATTTTGGGGAAGGACATCCCTGCGAAACCCTCCTTTGTCTTCAAGAAGGCTACGAGTATAGGGAGTAAACTTGTACATAGCGCAACTCCCTGCAGCCAACGAAAGAAAAGAAAAATGGGGGAAAATTCACATGGTGCGGTTTCTGCACAGGCTGCAAGAACCGCAACCAGAAAGAAAGAATGAGGTCAATAGAAAAGTAAAGTCGAACCAAAATGGGAGAGAATTCTCCATAAGAGGTTCTTGTTCATGTGAGAACCAGGGCATGATTTACTTACTAGAATGCCCGTACGGGCTTCAATATGTGGGCAGGACCACACGAGCCCTAAAAATTCGTATTCAGGAACATGTGAATAATATTAAGAAAGGGTTAATGAGTCATAGTGTCTCTGCCCATTTTAAATTGAGACATGGAAAGAACCCCAAGGTTTGAAATTTATAGGTGTGGAGGTTGTAAAACCGCATTGGAGGGGGCGACTCCATCAAACAAATAAATGGTAGAGAAATCCAATGGATATACCAACTTGGTACACTGCAGCCTGGGGGTCTTAATATTGAATTTGACCTGAAACCATGTTTGGTTTGAGAAGAAATCGGCTAAAACCGTCTTTTCAAATTGAAGGAGTTGAACGTTGAGGACTTGTGAATCTCCGCCCATTGATAGTATAAGAGGATTGGCTGCTGTTCTCATGTGACCTCCTTATGAATGGGAAGACCGGCCCCTCCGCTCATGGGATATTGGAGAGGGAGAAATGCCTGTGATGCGGAGAGGAGGCGGATATCTGTGCTATATATCTCTGCTCAAAAAGAATTATGGGGTTACCAATTAAAATTTTATAAATAAAAGAGAAGGCAAACCATGTTTGGTCTGAAAAGGAATCGGCTAAAGCCGTCTGTTTAATCGAACTAATTGAACGTTGAGGACCTGTGAACCCCCGCCCAGTGATAGTAAAAGAGGATTGGCTGTCGTCTTCACGTGACCTCTTTTATGAATGGAAAGACCGGCCTCCCCGCTCACGTGGTATTGGAGAGGGGTGTAATGCCTGTGATGCGGAGAGGAGGCGGGTATTTTCGTTATATGTTGCTGTTTATAAAGAATTACAGTGTTACCAATTAAGATTGTATGAAGGGAAGGTAAATACTCTGTCACTATTTGAGGCAGACATTGGAACATGATGAACTCGCTGTATTTTATAGTATGAAGCATGCGTCCATAAGAAGAAGTTTGTGTATATATATATATTTTTTAACATATTTGAACAGTGTTTTATGAATTTATATAATTGATTGTAGAGATTATGTCATGTGTTGGTTGAATTTTATAAAAAGGACATGACTATATAGGGTTGAGGCGCTATAAAATGACCTCATGTTTAGACATGCGCCATAGTCGCCCTGAGGAAGCATTGGAGCGAAACCCGGGTTGGGCAAGAAACTGGACGTGTCCGAATTTTATAACGAATTTTATTGAGATATGCTTTCACCGCTTCTGTGTCTGTGAGTACAATAAAATCCTGTGTGAGAAACATCTTAAAAAGGGTCCTTCACTATGTCCGCATACTCCTTTTGAATCCACAGAGGGAATAGATACATGTGTTACTGGATCCCGGTGAAGTGGAACAAAAACGGAGGATAGGCGGCAGAACCTGATTTGAATAGAGTGTCGGAATTGGAGCAGCGCGGTTCTATCCTTGATTCCTATTCTCTTCTATATTTTTATTAATGATCTTGTAGAAGGCTTGCACAATAAAATATTAGTTTTTGCAGATGACACTACACTGTGTAAAGTAATTAACACTGAAGAGGACAGTTTTCTGCTACAGGGGGATCTGGATAGATTGGAGGCTTGGGCAGAGAAATGGCAGAGGAGGTTTAACACTGACAAATGTAAAGTTATGCACATGGGAAGAAATAATGCAAGTCACCCATACATACTAAATGGTAAAACACTCGGTAAGACTGACATGGAAAAGAAAGTTTAATAAACAGCAAACTAAGCTGAAAATAACAGTGTCAGGCAGCTGCTGACAAGGTCAATAAGATAATGGGTTGCATCAAGAGGGGCATAGATGCCCTTGATGAGAACATAGTACTACCACTTTACAAATCACTAGTCAGACCACACATGGAGTACTGTGTACAGTTCTGGGCTCCTGTGAACAAAGGGCAACTACAGTACCCTGAAAGGTTATCAAAATTAGGGTTATTCCCTTTAGAAAAAAGACGACTGAGGGGAGATCTAATAACTATGTATAAATATATCAGGGGTCAGTAAAGCGATCTCTCCCATCGTCTATTTATCCCTAGTACTGTGACTGTGACAAGGGGACATCCTCTGTGTCTGGAGGAAAGAAGGTTTGTACACAAACATAGAAAAGGATTCTTCACAGTAAGAGCAGTGAGACTATGATACTCTGCCTGAGGAGGTGGTGATGGTGAGTACAATAAAGTAATTTAAGAAGGGACTGGATGTATTTCTGGAGTGTAATAATATTACAGGCTATAGCTACTAGAGAGGGGTCGTTGATCCAGGGAGTTATTATGATTGCCTGATTGAAGTCAGCAAGGAATTTTTTTCCCCTTAAGTGGGGAAAATTGGCTTCTGCCTGACAAGCGTTTTTGCCTTCCTCTGGATCAACTTGTAGGAAACAGGCCGAACTGGATGGACAAATGTCTTTTTTCTGTCTTATATACTATGTTACTATGTTATTAATACACCCCCCCCCCCTGAAAAAAAAAAAAAAACAATCAAAATTCACAGTAGATCGGCTACTAGGACAAAGAGAACAGGAAGGTAGTAGTGCGCTCACCTGGGATGTGGTGCAGCACGGACTGCGTCCGGATCCAAGACGTATAAGATTCACTTTAAATGGAAATAGGAAGATGTCCAGCTTGTAGCACCAATGTTCATCTTTATTGTTCAAGCGATAAAAATACAGTGACAGTTATGTCGCGTCTACGCGTTTCGGATCTTAGAGACAATCCTGATCCTTAATCATGACAAAGCAACATTAAAAATGACTCCATATATATGGGAGTGCATCAGGTGAGGAGAATTTCCTCAGTGATGGGATGCCTCCCATATACACGCCCACACACCATGTGCAAGGTAATTACCAATACAAAGTGAAGGAAGACAAAAACGGTAAAAGCACATCAAAAGATTAAAAGAGAAATCATTAATAGCAACAGACAATAATCAATAATGTAGGATCAGATCATGCTTCAAATTCAGGCCATTAGGTGAGCAGGAGCCCATTTTATATATCCAATAAGACTCCTTGTTGAGGAGTTTTTTGCGGTGGTCCCCACCTCTGATAGGGGGGAAGACCCGTTCTACTCCCTGGGCTCGCATGCTATTCACACTGCCGGCATGTACTGTGGCGAAGTGAAGGCTAGCTGCAGACACAACTCCATCCCATGTATGTGGGATATCAGAGATGTGTCTGCAAACTCTTGTCTTCAAACAATTGGTGGTGCAGCCAATATATTGGAGTGCACACTCAATGCAAGAAATGCAATATACTACAAAGGATGTATTACAATTAATGTATTGCCGAATGGCAAATGTTTTATTTTTAGAAAAAGAGGTAATTTCACCCCCCACCATCATGTAAGTACAACACGTACAGATTTTGTGACCACATTTGAAGTTGCCCAAATATTGCAGCCAGGTGGGACGAGATTGCGATTTCTCCCTGAACAAGGATGGGCTGACTTTATTCTGTAAGCTGGGTGCTTTGCGGGACACACATTTTATCCCGCCTGCAACAATATGCCGCCATTCCTTCTCTATGGATAGTATAGGCAGGTGCGATTTAATAATGTTGCAAACCTGCCTGTACTCCAAGCTATAGCTAGTGACAAAAACCGGTGTGCAGGTATATGAGGGACTCTTCCGTTTTAATTGTGCTTTTTGGGGAAATATGAGGTTTTTCTGTGGAATGCTGAGAGCGTGACTCTGGGCGGTTACTAGGACAAGGGGCACTGCCTCCGACTGGAGAAGAAAAAGTTCAGTCTCCAGAAGTGTCAAAACTTCTTTGTTGTAAGAACTGTGAATCTGTGGAAAAGACTTCCTCAGGATGTGGTCACAGGAAGAACAATGGACAGTTTTAAAAAGGGTTTAGATGAATTCTTAAAAGTAAACAACAATAATGCTTATGAAAACGTGTAGAAATCAAATTCTCATTTCCTTCTGGGATTCGCGTCCCCACCTATCCCTTGGTTGAACTTGATGGACTTATATCTTCTTTTTTAACAGTATTAACTATGTAACTATGTATATTTCCTATTAATACACCCAAAAATAACTGAAATACAATGTAACTTCACTGCAGAACGGCAATTAAGAAGTATTCTTTATACTATTAATAAACCCCCCAAAAAAGTATAACAATCAAAACTCACTGCAGAATGGCTAATAGGATGTATGTATTTTTCCTATCAATGCACCCTGTAAATGGCTGTAGTACAATGTAACTTTACCGCTAAACAGCAATTATTTTTTCCTTTTTTTTTCTATTAATACACCCCCCCCCCAAAAAAAGTAAAACAATGTAAAATCAACGTATATTTCCTAATAATACACTCCGTAAATGGCTGTATCACAGAGAACTTGCACCCCAATAACAAGCAAGTTTTGCTAGAATACTGATGTATTTTATAGTGCAAACAACCTAAAATCAGCAGTAAAACTGCAATTTCGGTGCAAATCGATTTTCTTCTGAAATTCGGATCGAATTCCACTTCATCAACTTCCATTCGCTCATCTCTAGTTATAGCCATGTAACCATGTTTTAGATATCCTACTTAACATAGACAGTCCAGCTTTTACTTGAGTGGTAATGTCATCAGTCTATATAAGTAATTACTTTCTTAGTAGTGACCCATCCATTTATCAAAGCATTGATTCAGAAGACTCTTATAAAGAAAAAGGTGGCTCTACTCTATATTGAGAGAAATTTGGTGCTCTCATTGTGACCACTCTCCTAGTCAGTATAAAAGTAATAATATAAAAATAGATAGGCACTCAAACATCCGGGTCATCAAAAAGACGCACATTTATTCACATCTATATAACCTCATATAAAAATATATATAGCAAAAACTCATTAAATTTAAAATTTTAATATTATAGTAAAAAAACGCAATATAAATCCACCTTAAAGAAAAAAATATATACACTGTCTGCTATGGTAACCTGCGTTGTCAGTCAATTCTCTGCAATGCTGTAGTGTCACCCAGAGTGATAACTAGATCACCGCGATGTTTTAAAACAAACCGCAGCAATAGCAGAGGTTGTGCAACACAAATTATCAACACATAATCGCATCTAGCAATTAATGAGTAATTTCATTCCCCCATCCATATAGCAGGTTCACTTTAGGTCGCAGTTATCCTTCTATCTGTAATGAATGTCCACAGGTTGTTGGTGGCTTATGTACGTACTAATAGATCCACAATGTTTGTAAGTGTCGGTATCACAAGTATAGTCTATTCAATATCTCATTTAAAGTACAGCGCTATTTGGATGATTACATAGTTTTTAAAATAACTCCACTCATATGTCTCCTCACTTTAGATGTAGAGCCTATAAATAGGGATGATAATATCTTCAAGCATACTCACATATCGGTGGGTCAGTGTGGGGTTCAGTGTTCCTAGTGGCGTCCCACATGTCATGGAACACTGAGTCTCTCTTACCTTACTTAAAATCATTTGGTGCACGGGCATTTTCATATGCAGCCCCTACTCTGTGGAACTCACTCCCACAATCAGTGCGAGAGGCCCCTTCTGTGGACAGCTTTAAGATCAGGCTAAAAATCCACCTCTTTTTCCAGAGCCTTTGAGACTGTAGAATGCAGGGTCACAGCGCTTTGAGTCCCCAGGGAGAAAATCGCTATAAAAAATTATTATTATTACTACCTCAGTTCGGTCCCCCCCTAGTTAGATTGCTCATACTGCTCTGTTTCTGTTCCAATCTCGGCTTCCCATGTGTCTCATTCTGAGCCAATTACTGGCATCTCTCACGTGTATTCTCACGCTCTCGGAGACGGGATGACAGCAGCGGTATTGGATAAAGGTTAGCAATACCACTGCTGTGATCACATCTCCGAGAGCGTGAGAATACACATGAGAGACGCCAGTAATTGGCTGAGAACAAGACACGTGGGACGTCGAGATTGGAACAGAAACAGCGCAGTTTGAGCAATCTCACTATGGGGGGAACCGAACAGAGGTAAGAGAGACTCAGTGTTCCATGACATGTGGGACGCCACTAAACTATGCAATCATCCAAATAGCGCTGTACTTTAAATGAGATATTAAATAGACTTTACTTGTGATACCGACAACCATTGTGAATCTATTAGTACGTACGTAAGCCACCAACAACCTGTGGACATTTCAAGGATAAGTGCCACCTAAAGTAAACCTACTATATGGATGGGGGGAATGAAATTACACATTAATTGTTAGATGCGATTATGTGTTGATAATTTGTGTTGCACAACCTCCGCTATTGCTCCCGTTTGTTTTAAAACACCCCGGTGATCTAATTATCACTCTGGGTGACACTACAGCACTGCGGACAATTGACAGACAATGCAGGTTACCATAGCAGACAGTGTATATATGTTCTCCTATAACCACCTTATAGGAGAAAAAATATACACTGTCTGTTATGGTACAATTAATGAGTAATTTCATTCCCCCCATCCATATAGAAGGTTTACTTTAGGTGGCACGTATCCTTCTATCTGTAATAGATTTCCACAGGTTGTTAGTGGCTTATGTACGTACTAATAGATCCACAATGCGTTTGTTTATTACAATATTTTAATTTAAAAAAAAAAAAATTTTGAGTTTTTGCTACATATTTTTTATATGAGGTTATATAGATGTGAATAAGCATGAGTCTTTTGGATGACCCCGGATGTTTGAGTGCCTATCTATTTTTATATTATTATTCAGAAGACTTGTAGTTCAAGTAAAGATAATTGGCTAATGTTAACTTTCCAATGAACTACATGAAGTAAGTATAAGAGCGGTAGCCTGTTTATCTGAACTAAACATCTGCCTTATAGCCATCCATAATAGTTATTTGTGGAGCAGAAAAATTAAAGTCGATCTAGGAAATAAACATTATTAAAACATTAAAAAGCCTGATTCAGATGACAGTAAATTCTGTCCATGTTCTATCCAGACAATCACCTTCACAGCACTCAGACCTATTAAATGAAGGCAATTCACACTTCAGTTTTAAGAAACTCACATCATGTACCATTGTTATTGCCATTTTCCATCGAAGAGTCTTTCTTTTGAATGAAAGGGTCCAGAAAAAAATAGATACCAACCGATGCCGTTCCAATGTCCAGATACATCCATGTTTTGTGGACAGAACAGAACCGTTGTCTGATTCCAGCCTAAGAGTAAGGTATGGATGGAGTAAAACTCAAAGTGTAATGGTACAATAGGGTTTATAAGTATGGGTAGTTAATTTGGAGGACAAAATAGAAGGTTAAATTAGAGAAGAAAGGGACTGCTTGTTCAAAGGAAAGGATGTGCGTATGTTAAAGAGAACCTGACATCTTGGATATGCAATTGTAACTGCCCACAATGCCTTATTAGGGGATCCATTTTTTTGCAGATTAGATGCTGTCCCATTTACATCTAGGGGGCCCTTTTATTCCATTGCACGGCTCAGCAAAAATAAAACATGTCCTATACTTGTCACTAAAAATCAGGACATGGTACTATTGAAGTCTATGGATCAGCAAAGAATCAGAATGCAATTTGTTTTTTTGCGGACATGCTGAACTGTCCGCAAAAAAAGGATCTGCATTTTTGCGGACAGCTTACGGCAGCCTGAATGAGCAATGTGTTTATGGGGCTCTGAAAATGCACTTTTAATCTTTTTACCGCCAAATGGAAGAAAGAAAGAAAAAGAAAAGAAAAGAAAAGGGAAGGGAAGGGAAGGGAAGGGGAAAGGAAAGAAAGAAAGAAAGAAAGAAAGAAAGAGATGATATATAACTAGGGATGAGCAGCATAGGCTGTTCTGTTTCAGTATCTTGCATTGTGTATTGGTATGCTCCTCTCTTCCTCCCCCCTCTGTTTCAGCTTCTACTTGGTTCAGTCTAACCACTTCCTGTTTTCCCTGTCATGCATTGCTGTTTGTGTGTCCTCCAATTCTGAGGTGATTCTGAGGAAAATCTGAGGTGAATCTGTGTATCTCATCTTCTTATCAAGGAGATTATTAGAGGCATAATTCTTTTACCATCTGGATTCCCTGCATATCTTGTAATACAATCTTCGGATTAAAAGACTACTTGATTAACTCCTGGGTGTCTGATGCGTAAACTGTAAGTGGAGAATGTCTGATTCAACAAGTCACCTCACAGATGTGTGATTTGTATAAGGCTTACATTTCGAAACGCCACAGTAAAAGAATTGTCTTAGTACTCTCCTTCTCCCGCTAAGAAAAGAATATTCTCCTCCTCCAAGTAATAAGCCATCATCATTTGTCTCCGTTATGCTACAGTAGTAAGGTAATATCTTATACTGCCCACTACTGCATTCACTAGGATCGCAGAAGCTTCTAGCAATTTCAGTTTCATACAGACTAGGAATTGTATTCAGCCTGTTTTCTGTGGTAAATATTGTCTGCCTGCTGTGGGCTATTAAATGACTGAACCACCACTAGAGGTCGCTGTTGTGTTACAGATGGAAATGCAGGACACAGCTAGAAGGATTTCTAAACCCTCATTAAAAATGAAAGAGGCCCTCTTAACCGACAAAATTGAGATATACAAGAATTTATCTATTTTGTTGGAAAAGACTAAACAATGTATGGATGCAGCACATTGATTAGGCTATAATGAAGATCAATTAAAGACCATGTGTACCAAATTGAATAAAACCTATGATAGTTTTAAGAGACTCTCTGAAAAATATTCTTCTCTGTTATCAAGTCTCAACTCAGAGGAATTCATCCTAGAATTAAAGACCCACACTGCACCTAATGATGAAAGATATAGCAGATTTATGGCAGTCAAGTCAATGCTAGAGGACAAGATATCACAACAATATGAAACTGCGTCCCGCCATTCTAACATTTCAAGGCACTCCAAGGCTTCATCCTGTTCCTCGAAATCTATTGCTCAGTCCTCATCGCTAAGGTCTCACTCACAGCACTCTTTGCTGAGTACCTCATTGGTGTTGGCACGCGCAAAAGCAGCAAAGGTACAAGCTCACTGCATTAGAAAGGAAGCAGCCATTAAGGCACAAGTCACAGAGACACAAGCGCTATCGCAAGCTAATCAAGCAGCTATACAGGCTCAGGCGCAAGCTATACAATCCCAATCTCAAGCTGATCAAGCAGCTATACAGGCTCAGGCGCAAGCTATACAATCCCAATCTGAAGCTAATCATGCAGCTATACAGGCTCAGGCGCAAGCGACCAAAGCCAAGGCTGAAGCTGAGTTGGAGGTTCTACAGAAAGAAAGGGAAGAAGCAGCAGCCATGGCTGAACTCAAGAGTTCTTGAAGAAGCAGCTGAAGAAGAAGAAGCTTATCATCCTATGTCCAAGATATCTAATAACTCAGAAGGGCGTACCCTGCAATTCGTCCTAGACCAAAGCAATGTCAATGCATTTGCACCAGAAGATTTGGCCTCTGCACGCCAGCCTGCTGATCTTATGCGAGTAGGAAAAGAGGCAGCTGATAACTATACAGTTGAGCCTAGTCCAGTGGACATTTCATTTTCTTTCAAACCTATGGCACCGTACACAGTATTTCAGTTGCCATTAGAGACCAAGGCGCTTCAAAATCATCAAATCACTTTAAAACCTCCTGAGACTAGTTACATAGCAACCAAGACGCTGGCGCCAACATTACCAGATGTGAAGCCTTTATTTACGCTCAACCCAGCTGCCACTCCATTCCATCTTCCAACCACCAAACATAGGGCATCAGATGGTGCCAACACCAGCGAGGGAGAAGTTCCCATCACCGTGATGCAGGAAAGAAATAACGCATCAGAAAATCGCTAAGTACCTCACTCTCAGGGACCTCATCAGTACTAGCCTTACGAACTTTGATAATCGCCCAGAGAACTATAGAAGTTGGAAGGCCACCTTCAAGACAACAGTTCAAACCCTTGGTGTACCGCCTATGCAAGAACTTGATTTACTAATTAGATGGCTAGGTCCATGGTCATCAAACTGTGTTAAGAGACTCAAAACCGTTCATATCTACGAACCAGTCAAAGGCCTTCGTCTCGCATGGGAAAGATTAGAGCAGACATACGGCGGCTCGGAAGTAGTTGAACGTGCCTTATTTAAACAACTATACAACTTTCCTGGATTATCTAATACCGACCGCCAAGGGTTCCAGGAATTAAGTGATCTTCTTAAATTTTGAAATCAAGGGAGACCCGCAGCTACCAGGTCTCAGCTTTCTTGATATCTCCCATTGTGTCTGCCTGATTGTGGAGAAATTGCCCCTCAATATTCAAGACCAATGGGCAACAACAAGTTCAAAATAGAAGGAGCAACATCGTGTTTCCTTTCCACCATTTTCATTCTTCTGTAAGTTCATTAGGACTTAGCTAAAGCTAAAAACGATCCGAGCTTCAACACCTTGGGAACCAACATCTTTGGCTCTACTAAACAGAGACACGAGACTTTTAGTCCCAGACAGAGAAACCCTAAAGGTCTAATTTCAGTAAAAAAGACAGAGGTTGTGCCCACTACTAACAATGAAAATGAAATCCCCAAGGAACCCGATCATCATTGCCCTATTCATGATAAACCACATCCTTTAAGGAAATGCCGTGTCTTCATAGCAAAGCCCTTTGAGGAACGTAAGGAGTTCCTAAGGATTCATAATATCTGCTTCAGATGCTGTGCATCCACTGAGCACTTCGCCAGAGACTGTAAGATTCCAGTCAAGTGTTCTGAATGTAATAGTGATCTACACATGTCCGCTGTTCCCCCGGAACCTGTCCGCTGTTCACCCGGAACCTAGAACCAGTTAACTGGCACAAGCCCAATTCCAATCAAGACACGGAGAGTCATGGCGGGGAGAGTGCCGACTGACCAACCACAAAAGGTATGCACAAAGGTATGTGGAGAAGCACTTGTGTGCGGTAAGTCTTGTTCTAAGATTTGCCTCGTGGATGTGTTTCCTACTGCACAACCAGAGAAGACCATAAGAATGTATGCTATTCTAGATGACCAAAGTAATCGTTCCCTAGCTAGCCCTAAGTTCTTTGATCTGTTCAGTATAGAGGGAGAAACTACACCCTACACCCTAGGAACATGCTCTGGTCTTGTGACAACCTCAGGAAGAAGAGCTAATGATTTCACCTTAAAGCCCATCAAAGGAGATAAGAAACTCTCTCTTCCAACCCTTATTGAGTGTGACAAATTGCCGGACACAAGGGATGAGATTCCCACATCTGAAGCCGCACAGCATCACCCTCATCTCAGGAACATAGCCAGAGAGATTCCTCCCCTTGATAACCATGCCGAGATCTTACTCTTGCTAGGTAGAGACATTATTGAGTCTCATAAGATCCTTGAACTTCGCAACTTGAACTTTCAACGCTCCATATGCCCCGAAACTTACAGTGGGTTGGATCATCGTGGGGGATGTATGTCTGGACAGAACCCGCAGACCCTGCCAAGTACACTCCTTCAGAACTGAAGTATTAATAGGGGGGCGAACTTCTTAATTCAGACAGTGTCCTAACCAATACTATGTGCAAGATATGTCTTGCCCAAATATTCTAAAAACATAAAAAAGCAGCTTAAATCCAAAGGAGTTAGCTGCAGAAGAATGTTCCTGGACAGAAGGGCAGCTTGTAGAAAGACCCTCATGATTTCAATTGGAGACCTCTTCAAGCCCTTCCCAGCTTTGCAGTCCTCACACAGTTTATGATAATGAATCCTATATCATCACTGACAACAAGCCTTCTGATTCATGTAGTTCTGATGAGATACAGCAGAAACTTGAGCCTTCCAGTCTACTGTTTGACAATGAGTAGTGTTGAACGAACAGTTCGAGCATAGTTCGGGTTCGTACCGAATTTTGGGTTGTCCGGGACACGGACCCAAACCCGGACATTTTCAAAAAAGTTCGGGTTCGGGTTCGTTGTTCGGCGATTACTTCCCGCTTTCTGAAGGGCTGCGCAGCAGCCAATCAGCTAGCGTTTTACTTCTTGCCCTAAGAGCCCATCACAGCCATGCCTACTAATGGCATGGCTGTGATTGGCCAAGTGCAGCATGTGACCCAGCCTCTATTTAAGCTGGAGTCACGTAGCGCCGCACGTCACACTGCTCTGATCAGTGTAGGGAGAGGACGCAGCTTCTGTCAGGGCGAGATTAGGCAGGGAAAAGTCAGCAACAGCACCTAATGAACAGATCGATCTAAAGCTGTGAATGATTGAACTTCTGCTAGTTACTTGCTCACTGGTTTTTAGGATGCACAGAGTGTTTTTCTGTCACTTATTTTCTGGGGTGATCGGCCCAGAAAATATATATCCTACATTAAGGGCTTGGCTGTGCTAATTGTCACCCCTAGAAACTCAGGATAGCAATTTCTATATTTTATTAAGGGGTTAAAAACAATTGCAAAAATAGCAATCCCCTAAATCTGGTGTTCCAGCTTTGGCTAGCCAAGTATAATACTGTCTGCTGTCTGGCAAAGGATAGATTATTTTCTGTGGTGAAATTCAATTGCCAAAATAGCAATACCATAAAACAGTGGTTTCAGCTGTGGCTTGCAAAGTATAATAGTGTTCGCCAAGACATATTTTGTTCTGGGGTGAAATTCAATTGCCAAAATAGCAATACCATAAATCAGTGGTTTCAGCTGTGGCTGGCCAAGATTCATTGTGTCCGCAAAAACATATATTTTGTTGCGGGGTGAAATTCAATTGCCAAAATAGCAATACCCTGAATCTGGTGTCCCAGCTGATGCAGGCCAAGTTTCATAGTGTCCGCAAAAACATATATTTTGTTGCGGGGTGAAATTCAATTGCCAAAATAGCAATACCCTGAATCTGATGTCCCATCTGTTGCAGGCCAAGTGTTAATCTGTCCGTAAAAGGGTATATTTTGTTCTGGGGTGAAATTCAATTGCCAAAATAGCAATACCATAAATCATTGGTTTCAGCTGTGGATGGCCAAGTTTCAGATTGTCCTGCAAATTATATATTGTGTTCTGGGGTGAAATTCATTTGCCAAAATAGCAATACCATATATCAGTGGTTTCAGTTGTGGCTGGCCAAGATTAATAGTGTCCGCAAAAACATATATTTTGTTGTGGGGTGAAATTCAATTACCAAAATAGCAATACCCTGAATCTGGTGTCCCAGCTGTTGCAGGCCAAGTTTCATTGTGTCCGCAAAAACATATATTTTGTTGTGGGGTGAAATTCAATTGCCAAAATAGCAATACCCTGAATCTGGTGTCCCAGCTGTTGCAGGCTAAGTTTCATAGTGTCCGCAAAAACATATATTTTGTTCTGGGGTGAAATTCAATTGCCAAAATAGCAATACCATAAATCAGTGGTTTGAGCTGTGGCTGGCCAAGATTCATAGTTTCCGCAAAAACATATATTTTGTTCTGGGGTGAAATTCAATTGCCAAAATAGCAATACCCTGAATCTGGTGTCCCAGCTGTTGCAGGCCAAGTTTCATAGTGTCCTGCAAATTATATATTTTGTTCTGGGGTGAAATTCAATTGCCAAAATAGCAATACCATAAATAAGTGGTTTCAGTTGTGGCTGGCCAAGATTAATAGTGTCCGCAAAAACATGTATTTTGTTGAGGGGTGAAATTCAATTGCCAAAATAGCAATACTCTGAATCTGGTGTCCCAGCTGTTGAAGGCCAAGTTTCATAGTGTCCGCAAAAACATATATTTTGTTGCGGGGTGAAATTCAATTGCCAAAATAGCAATACCCTGAATCTGGTGTCCCATCTGTTGCAGGCCAAGTGTTAATCTGTCCGTAAAAGGGTATATTTTGTTCTGGGGTGAAATTCAATTGCCAAAAAAGCAATACCATAAATCATTGGTTTCAGCTGTGGATGGCCAAGTTTCAGAATGTCCTGCAAATTATATATTGCGTTCTGGGGTGAAATTCAATTGCCAAAATAGCAATACCATAAATCAGTGGTTTCAGCTGTGGCTGGCCAAGACTCATAGTGTCCGCAAAAACATATATTTTGTTTTGGGGTGAAATTCAATTGCCAAAATAGCAATACACTGAATCTGGTGTCCCAGCTGTTCCAGGCCAAGTTTCATAGTGTCCGCAAAAACATATTTTGTTCTGGGGTGAAATTCAATTGCCAAAATAGCAATACCATAAATCAGTGGTTTCAGCTGTGGCTGGCCAAGTTTCATAGTGTTCTTCAAATTATATATTTTGTTCTGGGGTGAAATTCAATTGCCAAAATAGCAATACCATAAATTAGTGGCTTCAGCTGTGTCTGGCCAAGATCATAGTGTCCGCAAAAACATATATTTTGTTGTGGGGTGAAATTCAATTGCCAAAATAGCAATACCCTGAATCTGGTGTCCCAGCTGTTGCAGGCCAAGTTTCATAGTGTCCGCAAAAACATATATTTTGTTCTGGGGTGAAATTCAATTGCCAAAATAGCAATACCTCTGAATCTGGTGTCCCAGCTGTTGCAGGCCAAGTGTTATTCTGTCCGTAAAAGGGTATAATTTGTTCTGGGGTGAAATTTAATTGCCAAAAATAGCAATACCATAAATCATTGGTTTCCAGCTGTGGATGGCCAAGTTTCAGAATGTCCTGCAAATTATATATTTTGTTCTGGGGTGAAATTCAATTTGCCAAAATAACAATACCATAAATCAGTGGTTTCAGCTGTGGCTGGCCAAGATTAATAGTGTCCGTAAAAACATATATTTTGTTGTGGGGTGAAATTCAATTGCCAAAATAGCAATACCCTGAATCTGGTGTCCCAGCTGTTGCAGGCCAAGTTTCATAGTGTCCTGCAAATTATATATTTTGTTCTGGGGTGAAATTCAATTGCCAAAATAGCAATACCATAAATCAGTGGTTTCAGCTGTGGCTGGCCAAGATTAATAGTGTCCGCAAAAACATATATTTTGTTGTGGGGTGAAATTCAATTGCCAAAATAGCAATACCCTGAATCTGGTGTCCCAGCTGTTGCAGGCCAAGTTTCATAGTGTCCGCAAAAACATATATTTTGTTGTGGGGTGAAATTCAATTGCCAAAATAGCAATACCCTGAATCTGGTGTCCCAGCTGTTGCAGGCCAAGTGTTAATCGTGTCCGTAAAAGGGTATATTTTGTTCTGGGGTGAAATTCAATTGCCAAAATAGCAATACCATAAATCATTGGTTTCAGCTGTGGCTGGCCAAGTTTCATAGTGTCCTGCAAATCATATATTTTGTTCTGGGGTGAAATTCAATTGCCAAAATAGCAATACCATAAATCAGTGGTTTCAGCTGTGGCTGGCCAAGATTCATAGTGTCCGCAAAAACATATATTTTGTTCTGGGGTGAAATTCAATTGCCAAAATAGCAATACCCTGAATCTGGTGTCCCAGCTGTTGCAGGCCAAGTTTCATAGTGTCCGTCAAAACATATATTTTGTTCTGGGGTGAAATTCAATTGCCAAAATAGCAATACCATAAATCAGTGGTTTCAGCTGTGGCTGGCCAAGTTTCATAGTGTCCTGCAAAATATATATTTTGTTCTGGGGTGAAATTCAATTGCCAAAATAGCAATACCATAAATCAGTGGTGTTCCAGCTGTGGCTGGCCAAGTATTAATAGTGTCCGCAAAAACATATATTTTGTTCTGGGGTGAAATTCAATTGCCAAAATAGCAATACCCTGAATCTGGTGTCCCAGCTGTTGCAGGCCAAGTTTCATAGTGTCCGCAAAACATATATTTTGTTCTGGGGTGAAATTCAATTGCCAAAATAGCAATATCATAAATCATTGATTTCAGCTGTGGATGGCCAAGTTTCAGAATGTCCTGCAAATTATATATTTTGTTGTGGGGTGAAATTCAATTGCCAAAATAACAATACCATAAATCAGTGGTTTCAGCTGTGGCTGGCCAAGACTCATAGTGTCCGCAAAAACATATATTTTGTTGTGGGGTGAAATTCAATTGCCAAAATAGCAATACCCTGAATCTGGTGTCCCAGCTGTTCCAGGCCAAGTTTCATAGTGTCCGCAAAAACATATTTTGTTCTGGTGTGAAATTCAATTGCCTAATTAGCAATACCATAAATCAGTGTTTTCAGCTGTGGCTGGCCAAGTTTCATAGTGTCCTTCAAATTATATATTTTGTTTTGGGGTGAAATTCAATTGCCAAAATAACAATACCATAAATTAGTGGTTTCAGCTGTGTCTGGCCAAGATCATAGTGTCCGCAAAAACATATATTTTGTTGTGGGGTGAAATTCATTTGCCAAAATAGCAATACCCTGAATCTGGTGTCCCAGCTGTTGCAGGCCAAGTTTCACAGTGTCCGCAAAAACATATATTTTGTTCTGGGGTAAAATTCAATTGCCAAAATAGCAATACCCTGAATCTGGTGTCCCAGCTTTTGCAGGCCAAGTGTTAATCTGTCCGTAAAAGGGTATATTTTATTCTGCGGTGAAATTCAATTGCCAAAATAACAATACCATAAATCAGTTTTTTCAGCTGTAGCTGGCCAAGATCATAGTGTCCGCAAAAACATATATTTTGTTGTGGGGTGAAATTCAATTGCCAAAATAGCAATACATTGAATCTGGTGTCTCAGCTGTTGCAGGCCAAGTTTCATAGTGTCCGCAAAAACATATATTTTGTTGTGGGGCGAAATTCAATTGCCAAAATAGCAATACCCTGAATCTGGTGTCCCAGCTGTTGCAGGCCAAGTTTCATTGTGTCCGCAAAAACATATATTTTGTTGTGGGGTGAAATTCAATTGCCAAAATAGCAATACCCTGAATCTGGTGTCTCAGCTGTTGCAGGGCAAGTTTTATAGTCTCCGCAAAAACATATATTTTGTTCTGGGGTGAAATTCAATTGCCAAAATAGCAATACCCTGAATCTGGTGTCCCAGCTGTTGTAGGCCAAGTGTTAATCTGTCCGTAAAAGGGTATATTTTGTTCTGGGGTGAAATTCAATTGCCAAAATAGCAATACCATAAATCAGTGGTTTCAGCTGTGGCTGGCAAAGTATAAAAGTGTCCGCCAAAACATATATTTTGTTCTGGGGTTAAATTCAATTGCCAAAATAGCAATACCCTGAATCTGGTGTTCGAGCTGTTGCAGGCCAATTGTAAATCTGTCCATAAATGGATACCTTTCATCCAGGGCCAAAATACTAGCCCTAAAAGAGATATTCCCCTAAATCAGTGGTTACTGCTGTGCCTGGATTAGTGTAATACGCTACATAAATAAATTGTCAGATAGTGTTAGGTGCCTGTAAAAAAAAGGCCTGAATTTGAAATCAATACATTGGGCAAAATATTTTTTTTCTTATTGTGGTGCTTGGTGAACAGTAACAATGAGGAAAACATCTAGTAAGGGACGCGGTCGTGGTGGTGTTAGTGTACCCTCTTGTGCTGGGAGAGGACGTGGCCATTCTGCCACAGCCACACGTGCTAGTGAACCAACTACCTCAGGTTCCAGTACCCGCCAGAATTTACAGCGATATTTGGTAGGGCCCAATGCCGTTCTAAGTATGGTAAGGCCTGAGCAGGTACAGGCGCTAGTCAATTGGGTGGCCGACAGTGGATCCAGCATGTTCACAACATTATCTCCCACCCAGTCTTCTGCAGAAGGCGCACAGGTGGCACCTGAAAACCAAGCCCATCAGTCTGTCACATCACCCCCATGCATATCAGGGAAACTGTCTGAGCCTCAAGTTATGCAGCAGTCTCTTATGCTGTTTGAAGACTCTACTGGCAGGGTTTCCAGAGAAAATCCACCTAGCCCTTCCGCAGTGGTGGAAGACATAGAATGCACTGATGCACAACCACTGATGTTTCCTGATGATGAGGACATGGGAATACCACCTCATCGGAGTCCGCACGTCTCTGATGATGACGAAACACAGGTGCCAACTGCTGCGTCTTTCTGCAGTGTGCAGACCGAACAGGAGGTCAGGGAGGAAGACTGTGTGGAAGACGATGCAGGGGATGATGAGGTCCTAGACCCCACATGGAATGAAGGTCGTGCCACTGACTTTCATAGTTCAGAGGAAGAGTCAGTGGTGAGACCGAGCCAACAGAGTAGCAAAAGAGAGAACAGGGGGCAAAGCAGAACAGCCGCCGCCAAGAGGAGTTCGCCTGATACTGGCCACCGCAACCAGGGACCGAGCTCCCCAAAGGCAGCTTCAAGGAGTTCCTGGCATGGCACTTCTTTAAATAATGTGCTGACGCATAAGACTCGAGTGGTTTGCACGCTGTGCCATCAGAGCCTGAAGCGAGGCATTAACGTTCTGAACCTTAGCACAAACCTGCATGACCAGGCATCTACATGCAAAGCATGAACTGCCGGGGAGTAAACACGTTAAAAACAAGGAACTCACTAGGCCCCCTGCCCGTCTTTCTGCTGCTGCATCGGCCTCTTTCCTACGCCTCGGGAGGAATGCTGGGCACCTGTTGCAGGCCCAAGATTCACAGTGTCCGCAAAAACATATATTTTGTTCTGGGGTGAAATTCAATTGCCAAAATAGCAATACCCTGAATCTGGTGTCCCAGCTTTTGCAGGCCAAGTGTTCATCGTGTCCGCAAAAGCATATATTTTATTCTGGGGTGAAATTCAATTGCCAAAATAGCAATACCATAAATCAGTTGTTTCAGCTGTAGCTGGCCAAGATTCATAGTGTCCGCAAAAACATATATTTTGTTGTGGGGTGAAATTCAATTGCCAAAATAGCAATACCATTGAATCTGGTGTCTCAGCTGTTGCAGGCCAAGTTTCATAGTGTCCGCAAAAACATATATTTTTGTTGTGGGGTGAAATTCAATTGCCAAAATAGCAATACCCTGAATCTGGTGGTCCCAGCTGTTGCAGGCCAAGTTTCATAGTGTCATAAAAACATATATTTTGTTGTGGGGTGAAATTCAATTGCCAAAATAGCAATACCCTGAATCTGGTGTCTCAGCTGTTGCAGGCCAAGTTTCATAGTGTCCGTAAAAACATATATTTTGTTCTGGGGTGAAATTCAATTGCCAAAATAGCAATACCCTGAATCTGGTGTCCCAGCTGTTGCTAGGCCAAGTGTTCATCGTGTCCGTAAAAGCATATATTTTGTTCTGGGGTGAAATTCAATTGCCAAAATAGCAATACCATAAATCAGTGGTTTCAGCTGTGGCTGGCCAAGTATAATAGTGTCCGCCAAAACATATATTTTGTTCTGGGGTTAAATTCAATTGCCAAAATAGCAATACCCTGAATCTGGTGTTCGAGCTGTTGCAGGCCAATTGTAAATCTGTCCATAAATGGATACCTTTCATCCAGGGCCAAAATACTAGCCCTAAAAGAGATATTCCCCTAAATCAGTGGTTACTGCTGTGCCTGGATTAGTGTAATACGCTACATAAATAAATTGTCAGATAGTGTTAGGTGCCTGTAAAAAAGGCCTGAATTTGAAATCAATACATTGGGCAAAAATATTTTTTTTCTTATTGTGGTGCTTGGTGAACAGTAACAATGAGGAAAACATCTAGTAAGGGACGCGCGGTCGTGGTGGTGTTAGTGTACCCTCTTGTGCTGGGAGAGGGCGTGGCCATTCTGCCACAGCCACACGTGCTAGTGAACCAACTACCTCAGGTTCCAGTACCCGCCAGAATTTACAGCGATATTTGGTAGGGCCCAATGCCGTTCTAAGTATGGTAAGGCCTGAGCAGGTACAGGCGCTAGTCAATTGGGTGGCCGACAGTGGATCCAGCATGTTCACAACATTATCTCCCACCCAGTCTTCTGCAGAAGGCGCACAGGTGGCACCTGAAAGCCAAGCCCATCAGTCTGTCACATCACCCCCATGCATATCAGGAAACTGTCTGAGCCTCAAGTTATGCAGCAGTCTCTTATGCTGTTTGAAGACTCTACTGGCAGGGTTTCCAGAGAAAATCCACCTAGCCCTTCCGCAGTGGTGGAAGACATAGAATGCACTGATGCACAACCACTGATGTTTCCTGATGATGAGGACATGGGAATACCACCTCATCGGAGTCCGCACGTCTCTGATGATGACGAAACACAGGTGCCAACTGCTGCGTCTTTCTGCAGTGTGCAGACCGAACAGGAGGTCAGGGAGGAAGACTGTGTGGAAGACGATGCAGGGGATGATGAGGTCCTAGACCCCACATGGAATGAAGGTCGTGCCACTGACTTTCATAGTTCAGAGGAAGAGTCAGTGGTGAGACCGAGCCAACAGAGTAGCAAAAGAGAGAACAGGGGGCAAAAGCAGAACAGCCGCCGCCAAGAGAGTTCGCCTGATACTGGCCACCGCAACCAGGGACCGAGCTCCCCAAAGGCAGCTTCAAGGAGTTCCCTGGCATGGCACTTCTTTAAATAATGTGCTGACGACAAGACCCGAGTGGTTTGCACGCTGTGCCATCAGAGCCTGAAGCGAGGCATTAACGTTCTGAACCTTAGCACAACCTGCATGACCAGGCATCTACATGCAAAGCATGAACTGCCGGGGAGTAAACACGTTAAAAACAAGGAACTCACTAGGCTCCCCCTGCTCCGTCTTCTGCTGCTGCATCGGCCTCTTCCTACGCCTCGGGAGGAATGTTGGCACCTGCCGCCACCCAAACAGAGGATGTGCCACCGACAACACCACCTGCGTCACCAAGCATCTCCACCATGTCACACGGCAGCGTTCAGCTCTCCATGTCACAAACTTTGGAGAGAAAGCGTAAATTCCCAACTAGCCACCCTCGAGCCCTGGGCCTGAATGCCAGCATTTCTAAACTACTGGCCTTTGAAATGCTGTCATTCAGGCTGGTGGACACAGACAGCTTCAAACAGCTGATGTCCATGGCTGTCCCACAGTATGTTGTTCCCAGCCGCCACTACTTCTCCAAGACAGCCTTGCCTTCCCTGCACAACCAAGGTCCACCTAACCACAGATACGTGGACCAGTATGCACGGCCAGGGACGCTATATCTCCCTAACTGCACACTGGGTAAATGTAGTGGCGGCTGGGCCCCAGGTGGAGAGTTCCTTGACGCACGTCCTTCCGCCGCCAAGGATCGCAGGGCATCATTCTTTGCCTCCTGTAGCCTCCTCCTCCTACTCGGCTTCCTCCTCCTCTGCTTCCACCAGCTCATCCAGTCAGCCACACACCTTCACCACCAACTTCTGCACAGCCCGGGGTAAACGTCACCAGGCCATTCTGAAACTCATATGTTTGGGGGATAGGCCCCACAGGAGTTGTGGCGGTTATTGAACAACAGACCAACCAGTGGTTGCTGCCGGTGGGCCTCAAGCCCGGCCTGGTGGTGTGCGATAATGGGCGAAATCTCGTCGCAGCTCTGGGATTAGCCGGTTTGACGCACATCCCTTGCCTGGCGCATGTGCTGAATTTGGTGGTGCAGAAGTTCATTTACAACTACCCCGACATGTCAGAGCTGCTGCATAAAGTGCGGGCTGTCTGTGCGCTCTTACGGCGTTCACATCCTGCCGCTGCTCGCCTGTCTGCGCTACAGCGGAACTTCGGCCTTCCCGCTCACCGCCTCATATGCGACAAGCCCACCAGGTGGAACTCCACCTTGAACATGCTGGAGAGACTGTGCGAGCAGCAGCAGGCCATAGTGGAGTTTTAGCTGCAGCACGCACGCGTCAGTTGCACTGCGGAACAGCACCACTTCACCACCAATGATTGGGCCTCCATGCGAGACCTGTGTGCCCTGTTGCGCTTTTTCGAGTACTCCACCAACATGACCAGTGGCGATGACACCGTTATCAGCGTTACAATACCACTTCTATGTCTCCTTGAGAAAACGCTTAGGGCGATGATGGAAAAGGAGGTGGCCCAGGAGGAGGAGGAGGAGGAGGATGAGGGGTCATTTTTAGCATTTTCAGGCCAGTCTGTTAGAAGTGGCTCAGAGGGAGTTTTTTTGCAACAGCAGAGGCCAGGTACAAATGTGGCCAGCCAGGGCCCACTACTGGAGGATGAGGAGGATGAGGTGGAGTAGGATGAAGATGAGGATGAAGCAGGTTCACAGCGGGGTGGCACCCGACACAGCTCAGGCCCATCACTGGTGCGTGGCTGGGGGGATATGGAGGACGATGACGATACGCCTCCCACAGAGGACAGCTTGACCTTACCTCTGGGGAGCCTGGCACACATGAGCGACTACATGCTGCAGTGCCTGCGCAATGACAGCAGATTTGCCCAGATATTAACGTGTGTGGACTACTAGGTTGCCACCCTGCTGGATCCCCGGTACAAAGACAATGTGCCCACCTTACTTCCTGCACTGGAGCGTGATAGGAAGATGCGCGAGTTCAAGCGCACGCTGGTAGACGCGCTCCTGAGAGCATTCCCAAATGTCACAGGGGAACAGGTGGAAGCCCAAGGCGAAGGCAGAGGAGGAGCAAGAGGTCACCAACGCAGCTGTGTCACGGCCATCTCCTCTGAGGGCAGGGTTAGCATGGCAGAAATGTGGAAAAGTTTTGTCTCCACGCCACAGCTAACTGCACCACCACCTGATACTGAACGTGTTAGCAGGAGGCAGCATTTCACTAACATGGTTGAACAGTGCGTCTGCACACTCCTCCACGTACTGACTGATGGTTCGGCCCCATTCAACTTCTGGGTCTCCAAATTGTCCACGTGGCCAGAGTTAGCATTTTATGCCTTGGAGGTGCTGGCCTGCCCGGCGGCCAGCGTTTTGTCTGAACGTGTATTCAGCACGGCAGGGGGTGTCATTACTGACAAACGCAGCCACCTGTCCACAGCCAACGTGGACAAGCTGACGTTCATAAAAATGAACCAGGCATGGATCCCACAGGACCTGTGCCTCCCTTGTGCAGAATAGACATTTATAACTGCCTCTCCCTCAACCATGTATTCTTGTACTCCGGGGCACTTCTTTATTGAATACTCATTTTTTTAACTTTACCATGAACTTGCGGTGCAACCCAAAGTTGAATGAACCTCTCCTCTGTCTGGGTGGTGGGGCCGAAATAACTGAAAATGGCCTTCTCCAGTGGTGGGTGATATGACGCATGATTCCTTGCTGTGGGACCTGTATACTAGGTCTGGGTGCTGGGCCGAAATAACTGAAAGTGGCCTTCTCCGGTGGTGGGTGATATGACGCATGATTCCTTGCTGTGGGACCTCTCTCCTCTGTCTGGGTGCTGGGGCCGAAATACCTGAAAGTGGCCTTCTCCAGTGGTGGGTGATATGACGCATGATTCCTTGCTGTGGGACCTGTATACTAGGTCTGGGTGCTGGGCCGAAATAACTGAAAGTGGCCTTCTCCGGTGGTGGGTGATATGACGCATGATTCCTTGCTGTGGGACCTCTCTCCTCTCTCTGGGTGCTGGGTCCGAAATAACTGAAAGTGGCCTTCTCCAGTGGTGGGTGATATGACACATGAATCCTTGCTGTGGGACCTCTCTCCTCTCTCTGGGTGCTGGGTCCGAAATAACTGAAAGTGGCCTTCTCCAGTGGTGGGTGATATGAAGCATGATTCCTTGCTGTGGGACCTCTCTCCTCTGTCTGGGTGCTGGGGCCGAAATAACTGAAAGTGGCCTTCTCCGGTGGTGGGTGATATGACGCATGATTCCTTGCTGTGGGACCTCTCTCCTCTGTCTGGGTGCTGGGGCCGAAATACCTGAAAGTGGCCTTCTCCAGTGGTGGGTGATATGACGCATGATTCCTTGCTGTGGGACCTCTCTCCTCTCTCTGGGTGCTGAGGCCGAAATACCTGAAAGTGGCCTTCTCCAGTGGTGGGTGATATGACGCATGATTCCTTGCTGTGAGACCTCTCTCCTCTCTCTGGGTGCTGGGTCCGAAATAACTGAAAGTGGCCTTCTCCAGTGGTGGGTGATATGACACATGATTCCTTGCTGTGGGACCTCTCTCCTCTCTCTGGGTGCTGGGTCCGAAATAACTGAAAGTGGCCTTCTCCAGTGGTGGGTGATATGATGCATGATTCCTTGCTGTGGGACCTCTCTCCTCTGTCTGGGTGCTGGGGCCGAAATAACTGAAAGTGGCCTTATCCGGTGGTGGGTGATATGACGCATGATTCCTTGCTGTGGGACCTCTCTCCTCTGTCTGGGTGCTGGGGCCGAAATACCTGAAAGTGGCCTTCTCCAGTGGTGGGTGATATGACGCATGATTCCTTGCTGTGGGACCTCTCTTCTCTCTCTGGGTGCTGGGGCCGAAATAACTGAAAGTGGCCTTCTCCAGTAGTGGGTGATATGACGGATGATTCCTTGCTGTGGGACCTGTATCCTCGGTCTGAGTGCTGGGCCGAAATAACTGAAAGTGGCCTTCTCCAGTGGTGGGAGATATGACGCATGATTCCTTGCTGTGAGAACTGTATACTCGGTCTGGGTGCTGGGCTGAAATAACTGAAAGTGGCCTTCTCCAGTAATGGGAGATATGACGCATGATTCCTTGCAGTGGGACCTATCTTCAATTGATATTGGTTACATTTTATTTATTTTATTTTATTTTAATTAATTTCCCTACCCACATTTGTTTGCAGGGGATTTACCTACATTTTGCTGCCTTTGGTAGCCCTCTATCCCGTTCCTGGACTATTTTACAGCCTTTTTAGTGCCTAAAAGTTCTGGTCCCCATTGACTTCAATGGGGTTCGGGTTCGGGATAAAGTTCGGGTCCAGTTTGGATCCCGAACCCGAACATTTTCGGGAAGTTCGGCCAAACTTCCCGAACCCGAACTTCTAGGTGTTCGCTCATCTCTATATATTACTAAAAGTGTTACATTACAATTGCTGAAAGCATAATCCTGTAAATAAGCGCGCACTATTGTGCATCTCATAGTGTATTTCTGTCAGTAAAAGGGTATATTACACTCAAGGTGTATATACAAGTGCTGAAAGGGTCATCCTCAATAACTTAACTTCACACGCTACCATGCATCTCCAAGTTTTTTTCTGTCTGTTAAAGGGTATATTACACAAAGTGTTAAATTACAATTACTGAAGGCATAATCCTACATATTTTTTCACACGCTACTGTGCATCTCCAAGTGTAAATCTGTCCATTAAAGGATACCTTTCATCCAGGGCCTAAATACTAGGCCTACAATTGATATTCCCCTAAATCAGTGGCTACTGCTGTGCCTGGATTAGAGTAATATGGTGCATAAATAAATAGGCAGATAGTGTTAGGTGCCTGTAACAAAAAGGCCTGAATTTGAAATCAATACATTGGGCCAAATATTTTTTTTCTTATTGTTGTGCTTGGTGAATGGTAACAATGGGGAAACCATCTAGTAAGGGACACGGACGAGTTCGTGCTGGTGTTAGTGGACCCTCTGGTGCTGGGAGAGGACGTGGCCATTCTGCCACAGCCACACGTCCTAGTGAACCAATTACCTCAGGTTCAAGTACCCGGCAGAATTTACTGAGATATTTTGTGGGGCCCAATGCCGTTCTAAGGATGGTGAGGTCTGAGCAAGTATAGGCGCTAGTGAATTGGGTGGCCAACCGTGGATCCAGCACGTTCACAACATTATCTCCCACCCAGTCTTCTACAGAAAGAGCACAGGTGGTACCTCAAAACCAAGCCCATCAGTCTGTCACATCACCCCCATTCATATCAGGGAAACTGTCTGAGCCTCAAGTTATGCAGCAGTCTCTTATGCTGTTTGAAGACTCAGCTGGCAGGGTTTCCCAAGGGAATCCACCTAGCCCTTCCCCAGTGGTGGAAGACATAGAATGCACTGATGCACAACCACTGATGTTTCCTGATGATGAGGACATGGGAATACCACCTCATCGGAGTCCGAACCTCTCTGATAATGACGAAACACAGGTGCCAACTGCTGCATTTTTTTGTAGTGTGCAGTCTGAACAGGAGGTCAGGGAGGAAGACTGTGTGGAAGACGATGCAGGGGATGATGAGGTCCTAGACCCCACATGGAATGAAGGTCGTGCCACTGACTTTCATAGTTCAGAGGAAGAGGCAGTGGTGAGACCGAGCCAAAAGAGTAGCAAGAGGGAGTAGGGGGCAAAAGCAGAACAGCCGCCTCCAAGAGTTCGCCTGCTACTGGCCACCGCCACCAGGGACTGAGCTCCCCAAAGGCAGCTTCAAGGAGTTCCCTGGCATGGCACTTCTTTAAACAATGTGCTGACGACAAGACCCGAGTGCTTTGCATGCTGTGCCTTCAGAGCCTGAGGTGAGGCATTAACGTTCTGAACTTTAGCACAACCTGCATGACCAGGTATCTACATGAAAGCATGAACTGCCGTGGAGTAAACACGTTAAAAACAAGGAACTCACTCTGGCTCCCCCTGCTCCGTCTTCTGCTGCTGCCTCGGCCTCTCCCTTTCGCAGATGTGCCACCGACGCCACCACCTGCGTCACCAAGCATCTCCACCATGTCACACGGCAGCGTTCAGCTCTCCATCTCACAAACCTTGGAGAGAAAGCGTAAATTCCCATCTAGCCATCCTCGAGCCCTGGACCTGAATGCCAGCATTTCTAAACTACTGGACTTTGAAATGCTGTCATTCAGGCTGGTGGACACACAGCTTCAAACAGCTGATGGCGATGGCTGTCCCACAGTATGTTGTTCACAGCCGCCACTACTTCTCCAAGAGAACGGTGCTTTCCCTGCACAACCAAGTATCCGATAAAATCAAGTGTGCAGTGCGCAACGCCATCTTTGGCAAGGTCCACCTAACCACAGATACGTTAACCAGTAAGCACGGCCAGGGACGCTATATCTCCCTAACTGCACACTGGGTAAATGTAGTGGCGGCTGGGCCCCAGGCGGAGAGTTCTTTGGCGCACGTTTTTCCGCCGCCAAGGATCGCAGGGCATCATTCTTTGCCTCCTCCTCCTACTCGGCTTCCTCCTCCTCTTCTTCCTCCTGCTCATTCAGTCAGCCACACACCTTCACCACCAACTTCAGCACAGCCCGGGTAAACGTCAGCAGGCCATTCTGAAACTCATATGTTTGGGGGACAGGCCCCACACCGCGCAGGAGTTGTGGCGGGTATTGAACAACAGACCAACCAGTGGTTGCTGCCGGTGGGCCTCAAGCCCGGCCTGGTGGTGTGCGATAATGGGCGAAATCTCGTCGCAGCTCTGGGACTAGCCGGTTTGACACCCATCCCTTGCCTGGCGCATGTGCTGAATTTGGTGGTGCAGAAGTTCATTCACAACTACCCCGACATGTCAGAGCTGCTGCATATAGTACGGGCCGTCTGTGCGTGCTTCCGGCGTTCACATCCTGCCATTGCTCACCTGTCTGCGCTTCAGCGGAACTTCGGCCTTCCCGCTCACTGCCTCATATGCGACGTGCCCACCAGGTGGAACTCCACCTTGCACATGCTGGAGAGACTGTGCGAGCAGCAGCAGGCCATAGTGGAGTTTCAGCTGAAGCACGCACGGGTCAGTCGCACTGCGGAACAGCACCACTTCACCACCAATGACTGGGTCTCCATGCGAGACCTGTGTGCCCTGTTGCGCTGTTTCGAGTACTCCACCAACATGGCCAGTGGCGATGACACCGTTATCAGCATTACAATACCACTTCTATGTCTCCATGAAAACACTTATGGCGATGATGGAAGAGGAGGTGGCCCAGGAGGAGGAGGATGAGGGGTCCTTTTTAGCATTTTCAGGCCAGTCTCTTAGAAGTGGCTCAGAGGGAGGTTTTTTGCAACAGCAGAGGCCAAGTACAAATGTGGCCAGCCAGGGCCCACTACTGGAGGACGAGGAGGATGAGGAGGAGGTGGAGGAGGATGAGGCTGAAGCAGATTCACAGCGGGGTGGCTCTCGACACAACTCAGGTCCATCACTGGTGCGTGGCTGGGGGGATACGGAGGACGATGACGATACGCCTCCTACAGAGGACAGCTTGTCCTTATCTCTGGGCAGCCTGGCACACATGAGCGACTACATGCTGCAGTGCCTGCGCAATGACAGCAGAGTTGCCCACATATTAACGTGTGCGGACTACTAGGTTGCCACCCTGCTGGATCTCCAGTACAAAGACAATGTGCCCAGCTTACTTCCTGCACTGGAGCATGATAGGAAGATGCGCGAGTACAAGCGCACGCTGGTAGACGCGCTCTTGAGAGCATTCCCAAATGTCACGGGTAACAAGTGGAAGCCCAAGGCGAAGGCAGAGGAGGAGCAAGAGGTCGCCAACGCAGCTGTGTCTTTTCAGGGCAGGCTTAGCATGGCAGAAATGTGAAAAGTTTTGTCACCACGCCACAGCTAACTGCACCACCACCTGATACGGAACGTGTTAGCAGGAGGCAGCATTTCACTAACATGGTGGAACAGTACGTTTGCACACCCCTCCACGTACTGACTGATGGTTTGGCCCCATTCACCTTCTGGGTCTCCAAATTGTCCACGTGGCCAGAGTTAGCCTTTTATGCCTTGGAGGTGCTGGCCTGCCCGGCGACCAGCGTTTTGTCTGAATGTGTATTCAGCACAGCAGGGGGCATCATTACTGTCAAACGCAGCCGCCTGTCCACAGCCAACGTGGACAAGCTGACGTTCATGAAAATGAACCAGGCATGGATCCCACAGGACCTGTCCATCCCTTGTGCAGAATTGACATTTATAACTGCCTCCCCCTCAACCATATATGCTTGTAATCCGGGGCACTTCTTTATTGAATCCTCTTTTTTTAATTTTACCATTATATTGCGGTGCAACCAAAAGTTGAATGAACCTCTCCTCCGCCTAGGTGCCAGGGGCCTAATTATCTGAAAGTGGTGGGTGACATGATGCCTGATTCTCTGCTATGCGACCTCTGTCCTCCGTCTGGGTGCCGTGGGCTAAATATCTGGAAGTGGCCTTCTCCATTGGTGGGTGACATGACGCCTGATTCTCTGCTATGCGACCTCTCTCCTCTGTCTAGGTGCTAGGGCCTAAATAAATGAAAGTAGCCTTCTCCATTGGTGGGTGACATGACGCCTGATTCTCTGCTATGAGGCCTCTCTCCTCCGTCTGTTGTTTGTATTAGTACATAAAACATTCAATGGACAACACAGAACAGTTCTCCCCTATGGCTGCCAAGCACCAGGTATATGCAGGGCCAACAATCCATCAGACAGACAGATCATCAGCATACCTTAGCAAGGCAGCCTGGATTTTAACCAGTTTTTCCAAAAGGAAAATTGTCTGTTCAGTGTTAGGTATCTAGGGGGACCTGTGCACATAGATGATTATCATTAGGGTGACAACATTTTTATTTATTTTTTTAAATATGCCACCTAGCTCTCATCTCAATGATTAGGAAGGCTGCATAGTTTTTTTTTTTTATTTTGCAATTGTTTAAAGACTAACTTTATAATCTTTCTATTCTGTTTTGTCATATAAACTCATTTGCATACCATGGGACTATGGGAAAGCCATGCAAATCGTGTTTCAGTTTACAAACAAGGTAGATACTGCTATATTGCTCATTAGCATTTCTTGGCCATGTGTATGCAAATGAGATTTAAATGTTGGGAAATGTTTATGCAGCTCTCTTAGGCAGTGAGAGAGGAGTTAGGCTGGCATATAAAATTACAATTTTTGTCGCCCTAATGATAATGGTCTAGGGTCCAGGCCCCTCTAGATAGCCAACCAATGCTAACCAATTTCTCTCCTTTTGGATTGAGAACTTGTGTTTGAAAACTCATGATTGTCATTGTAAGGTATGCTGACGCCCTGTCTTATGGATAGATAAGCCTGCACATACCCGGCTTTTGGTATGAACTGAGTGGTTTAAGTTAAATGTGATAGAAAATGATTATTAATGATATATCATTTTTAGAAAGGCCTTTTCTTGTATTGAGGGTTGGGGTGGACAGAGGACACTAGTTAATACTCTCCCTGCTCTAACACTGCAGCTTTAAATTTAATTCACTATGCCTGGCTTTGGTAGGAAGGTAAGCTGAATGTAAGAATGCAGGGCGAATCGCTGGCAGAAGTGAACGCGAACAAGCAATGTTCGCAGGGAACTGTTCGCAGTCGAACAGTTCGGGACATCTCTACATATGGAATCCATAAGGGGCGGCTGCCACCAACCCGAACTGTTGAACAGCCGAAGGACCTGGGGTGACGTCACTGTCATGTGATCAGTGCAGGGGGCGTGGCTCAGCACTGGATTTGATCCCGCGCTGAGCCACGCCCCCTGCACTGATCACATGACGGTGACGTCACCCCAGGTCCTTCGGCTGTTCAACAGTTCGGGTTGGTGGCAGCCGCCCCTTATGGATTCCATATGCCGCTGTAGTGGAATCCATAACGGGATGCGCGACTTACCACAACCCGAACACCGGACGCCAGACTTTTTTTTAAAATTCGCTCATCTCTACTCATGTGATAACTGCACTGGCTACATTAAAAACTTATCATATAAAGAAAGGGGTTGGCCAGAGGGTAAAGAGCGAAGTATGGACATAATCTCTTGCTCAGTCAGATAAGCATTTAGGAGTGGAACATTGGTTTAATTTATGAAATGCTCCACTCGTACATGCTAAAATAAAATAAAAGGAACGCAGCAGAGGAAATGTGTGTGTTCAGCATTGTCTACTTGCCTACCACTTCAAAAGCCAATGGAAGAGAGTATACATTTCTGTACACGAAAAAGTCAATTTAAAAAATGCACATTATGAAAGATAAAGGTGCAAATGTAGTTTAAATGCATGACACTGTTTCTTTAAATACACTACTGCAGTGAACAAACATCCGTATCTTGGTTAAAAAATATTTATTACCTTTGAATATTCCTAAAGACACATTGTTCCTGGCCTGGCCATACAAGCTAGTACAGAACTTAGCAAGCAGCAAAGAAGACAGACACATCATGTCCAAACTATGCCCCTAAAAAAATAACTATATGCTCTTAGGCCGCTTTCAGACAAGCAAGTGTCACGCTCTGGACTCGCAGTGCAGCACTCGTTCTCAACTTCCAGTACTGCCAGGGTCACATGGCATTATATTGATTTATGCTAGGTAACCCTTACAGTTCTGGAATGTTTTGGATAACACCAACAGCTTTATGTCAGTGTCATCTAATACATTCCAGAACTGTAAGGGTTACATAGTGTCAGAAATCAATATAATGCTAAGCGATCCCGGCAGTGCTGGGAGGTCAGGACGGGAGTTTCTTGGAGACTGGAGTGTGACACTAGCTCGTCAAAACGGGGCCTTAGTGTATTATAAAAGTCCAATAAACACTCACATGCTATAAATAAAGGTGCATTAACAAATTTACCTAGGTTGATCCGCTCCACAGGCAAACTTGATGCCCAACCAGAAGCTCGGCTGTCACAGCTTCCCATGATGCATGATGCCCTGATGTATTAAGGGCCTGTTGTGGTAGCCCTCAATGCGGTTGTTCAACAATTCTGGGCAGGCCTGCACTAAAGTTATTAATTGCTCCACATTTAAAGGACGCATGGCCAATGAAAATACTATTTTCTTTTGGAAAATAATAAAATAGCCTCATAATTAGAGCTCCTAAACTGCACCGAGCAGGCTGGACTTGCAGAGAAAATCAGCAGGAACTAGTTCCACCTGCTACTGCTGAGGCAATGGGGAAATCCCCAGAGTATGGCTTATTGCTAGTGTTGAGCGAACAGTTCGAGAATCGTTCGGGTCCGTACCGAATTTTGGGGTGTCCGTGACACGGACCCGAACCCGGACATTTTCAAAAAAGTTCGGGTTAGGGTCCGGTGTTCGTCGATTACTTCCCGCTTTCTGAAGGGCTGCACAGCAGCCAATCAGCTAGCGTTTTACTTCTTGCCCTAAGAGCCCATCACAGCCATGCCTACTAATGGCATGGCTGTGATTGGCCAAGTTCAGCATGTGACCCAGCCTCTATTTAAGCTGGAGTCACATAGCGCCGCACGTCACACTGCTCTGATTAGTGTAGGGAGAGGACGCAGCTTCTGTGAGGGCGAGATAGGCAGGGATAAAGAAGTGAATGATCTACCTTTCTACACCTGTGCATCAGAACAACTCAGCTGAGCTGTTCACTGAAAGTCACTATTTTGTTGAGACTGGCCAGAGCGATTTTTACTGGCACATGTAACTGGGCTGACCGGCGGTGGCCATTTTGGGACTTGTGGTGCGCCAGCACAAGCTGCCACAGAGTCTAAACCAAAGCTCCAAAGAAGTGAAAAATCTACACCTGTGAATCAGAACAACAGCGATTCAGCTGCTCAGTCAAAGTCAATTTTTTTTTCTGGCTGGGCAGACCGTTTTCTGGCACATGTTACTGGTCTGATAGGCGGCGGCCATTTTGGGACTTGTGGTGCTACAGCAAAAGCTACCACAACGTCCATTAATCTCATGTAATAGTCGATTTTTTCATAGATATACTACATCAGGGGTTTGGCTGTGCTTGTGTCACCCCTACTAACTGCAAAGATATTTAATATATCAGTGGTGAAATTGAAAGTAACCCACTTGGATAGCAAATCCCATGAATGTGCTGTTCCAGCTAGGCTAGCCAGTGCCACTACAGCCAAGTCCAATACCGTCAGCCAGAAAAAAAAATTTATGTGCCAGAAATATAAATTAAAAAAAGCTTTCACCGTAATAATAAAATTATTCTGGTGTTAGACCAGAAGAAGCACTCCTGTTGTAATTAATACTGTAAAAAGGCTTAGGTAATATTTCTCCCAGTGTGGGAAATTTATCTAGCAAAACTAGCATTTTAAAAATTCCGGTGTTCTGAAATACCAGCAGTCCTCTTGTAATTAATACCGCAAAAAGGCATTATATCGTCCAGTGTTGTAATTTTGGTGAAAAAAAGGCCAATTTAATCAATCTGGTGTTAGTTACACCAGAAACAGTAGGCCTCACGTTTTTACTCCTGTAAAAGGAATTAATACCGGAAAAAGGCATTACATTGTCCAGTGTTGTAATTTTGGTGAAAAAAGGCGAATTTAATCAATCTGGTGTTACGTACACCAGAAACAGTAGGCCTCACGTTTTACTCCTGTAAAAGGAATTAATACGGAAAAAGGCATTACATTGTCCAGTGTTGTAATTTTGGTGAAAAAGGCCAATTTAATCAATCTGGTGTTAGTAACACCAGAAACAGTAGGCCTCACGTTTTTACTCCTGTAAAAAGGAATTATATCTCCTCGTGTGGGAATCTATGTACCAAAACTAGCATTTTAAAAATTCTGGTGTCCAATTTGCAGCAGTTTTCTTGTAATTAATACCGGAAAAAGGAATTATATCTTCCAGTGTGGGAATTTATGTACACAAACTAGCATTTAAAAAATTCTGGTGTCCAATTAGCAGCAGTCTTCTTGTAATTAATACCTGAAAAAGGCATTACATTGTCCAGTGTTCTAATTTTGGTGAAAAAAAGGCCAATTTAATCAATCTGGTGTTAGGTACACCAGAAACAGTAGGCCTCACGTTTTTACTCCTGTAAAAAGGAATTAATACCGGAAAAAGGCATTACATTGTCCAGTGTTGTAATTTTGGTGAAAAAAAGGCCAATTTAATCAATCTGGTGTTATTAACACCAGAAACAGTAGGCCTCACGTTTTTACTCCTGTAAAAAGGAATTATAGCTCCCCGTGTGGGAATCTATGTACCAAAATTAGCATTTTAAAAATTCTGGTGTCCAATTTGCAGCAGTTTTATTGTAATTAATACCGGAAAAAGGAATTATATCTTCCAGTGTGGGAATTTTGGGGCTAAAAAATAATATATTTTATTGTGGTGCGAGTTGAATCGCAACAATGAGGAAACATTCTATTAAGGGACGAGGACGCGGTCGTGGTGGTGTCCGTGGAGCCTCTGTTGCTGGCAGAGGACGTGGCCGTTCGGCCTCAGGCGCACAAAGTAGTGAACCAACTCCCTCAAGTAGCCGGCAGAATTTACAGCGATATTTGGTGGGGCCCAATGCCGTTATGAGGATGGTAAGGCCTGAGCAGGTACAGGCATTAGTCGATTGGGTGGCCGACAGTGCTTCCAGCACGTTCACCACATTGTCTTCCGCCCAGTCTTCTGCGGAAAGCGCACAGGTGGCACCTGAAAACCAAGCCCATCAGTCTGTCACATCACCCCCATGCATATCAGGGAAACTGTCTGAGCCTCAAGTTATGCAGCAGTCTCTTATTCTGTTTGAAGACTCTGCTCCCACGGTTTTCCAGGGGCGTCCAACTAGCCCTTCCCCAGCGGTGGAAGACACTCCATGCACTGACAGAAAACCACTTATGTATCCAGATGATGAGGACATGGGAATACCACCACAGCAGAGTGACCGAGTCTCTGATGATGACGAAACACTGGTGCCCACTGCCGCGTCTTATTGCAGTGTGCAGACTGAACAGGAGGAGGTCAGGGAGGAAGACTGGGTGGAAGACGATGCAGAGGACGATGAGGTCTTAGACCCCACATGGACTGAAGGTCGTGCCGCTGACTTAAATAGTTCAGAGGAAGAGGCAGTGGTGAGACCGAGACAACAGCGAAGCCAAAGAGGGAGCAGGGGGCAAAAGCAGAACAGCCGCCGTCCAGAGAGTTTGCCTGCTATTGGCCAGCGCCTACAGGGACCCAGCACCCCAAAGGCATCTTCAAGGAGTTCCCTGACATGACACTTCTTCAAACAATGTGCTGATGACAAGACCAGAGTGGTTTGCACGCTGTGCCATCAGACCCTGAGGCGAGGCATTAATGTTCTTAACCTGAGCACCAACTGCATGATCAGGCGTCTACATGCAAAGCATGAACTGCAGTGGAGTACACACCTTAAAAACAAGGAACCCGCTCAGGCTCCCCCTGCTCCCTCTACCGCTGCTGCCTCGGCTTCCGCCTCGAGAGGAATGTTGCCACCTGCCGAGCAGCAAACAGAGGATGTGCCACCGACACCACCACCACCACCGCCACCGTCACCTAGCGTCTCCACTATTTCACACAGCAGCGTTCAGCTCTCCATCTCTCAAACTTTTGAGAGGAAGCGCAAATTCCCACCTAGTCACCCTCGAGCCCTTGGCCTGAATGCCAGCATTTCTAAACTACTGGCCTTTGAAATGCTGTCATTCCGGCTGGTGGACACAGACAGCTTCAAACAGCTGATGACCATGGCTGTCCCCCAGTATGTGGTTCCCAACCGCCACTACTTCTCCAAGACAGCCGTGCCTTCCCTGCACATGCAAGTGTCCGATAAAATCAAGTGTGCACTGCGCAACGCCATTTGTGCCAAGGTCCACCTAACCACAGATACGTGGACCAGTAAGCACGGCCAAGGACGCTATATCTCACTAACTGCACACTGGGTGAATGTAGTGGCGGCTGGGCCCCAGGCGGAGAGTTCCTTGGCGCACGTCCTTCCGCCACCTAGGATCGCAGGACATCATTCTCTGCCTCCTGTAGCCTCCTCCTCCTACTCGGCTTTCTCCTTCTCCTCTGCTTCCACCAGCTCCTCCTGTCAGCCACACACCTTCACCACCAACTTCAGCACAGCCCGGGGTAAACGTCAGCAGGCCATTCTGAAACTCTTATGTTTGGGGGACAGGCCCCACACCGCGCAGGAGTTGTGGCGGGGTATTGAACAACAGACGGACGAGTGGTTGCTGCCGGTGGGCCTCAAGCCAGGCCTGGTGGTATGCGATAATGGGCGAAATCTCGTGGCAGCTCTGGGACTAGCCGGTTTGACGCACATCCCTTGCCTGGCGCATGTGCTGAATTTGGTGGTGCAGAGGTTCATTCACCACTACCCCAACATGTCAGAGCTTCTGCATAAAGTGCGGGCCGTCTGTGCGCGCTTCCGGCGTTCACATCCTGCCGCTGCTCGCCTGTCTGCGCTACAGCGGAACTTCGGCCTTCCCGCTCACCGCCTCATATGCGACGTGCCCACCCGGTGGAACTCCACCTTGCACATGCTGGAGAGACTGTGCGAGCAGCAGCAGGCCATAGTGGAGTTTCAGCTGCAGCACGCTCGCGTCAGTCGTACTGCGGAACGGCACCACTTCACCACCAATGATTGGGCCTCCATGCGAGACCTGCGTGCCCTGCTGCACTGCTTTGAGTACTCCACCAAAATGGCCAGTGGCGATGACACTGTTATCAGCTTTACAATACCAATTCTATGTCTCCTAGAGAAAACGCTTAGGGCAATGATGGAAGAGGAGGTGGCCCCAGGTGGAGGAGGAGGAGGAGGAGGGCTCGTTTCTAAGACTTTCAGGCCAGTCTGTTAGAAGTAGCTCAGAGGGAGGTTTTTGAAGCAGCAGAGGGCAGGTTCACAGAGTCGCCAGCCAAGGCACTCTAATGGAGGACGAGGAGGATGAGGAGGGAGGTGGAGGAGGGACGAGGATGAAGCAGGTTCACAGCAGGGTGGCAGCCCACACAGCTCAGGCCCATCACTAGTGCGTGGCTGGGGGGATACGGTGGACGATGACGATATGCCTCCCACAGAGGACAGCTTGTCCTTACCTCTGGGGAGCCTGGCACACATGAGCGATTACATGCTGCAGTGCCTGCGCAACGACAGCAGAGTTGCCCACATTTTAACGTGTGCTGACTACTGGGTGGCCACCCTGCTGGATCCCCGGTACAAAGACAATGTGCCCACTTTACTTCCTGCACTGGAGTGTGATAGGAAGATGCGCGAGTACAACACATGCTCCTGAGAGCATTCCCAACTGTCACAGGGGAACAGGTGGAAGGCCAAGGCCAAGGCAGAGGAGGAGCTAGAGGTCGCCCACGCAGCAGTATCACGGCCAGCTCCTCTGAGGGCAGGGTTAGCATGGCAGAAATGTGGACAAGTTTTGTCTCCACGCCACAGCTAACTGCCCCACCACCTGATACGGAACGTGTTAGCAGGAGGCAGCATTTCACTAACATGGTTGAACAGTATGTCTGCACACCCCTCCACGTACTGACGGACGGTTCGGCCCCATTCAACTTCTGGGTTTCAAAATTGTCCACGTGGCCAGAGTTAGCATGTTATGCCTTGGAGGTGCTTTCCTGCCGGCGGCCAGCGTTTTATCAGAACAGCGTATTCAGAACGGCGGGGCGTCATTACTGACAAGCGCAGCCGCCTGTCCACAGCCAATGTGGACAAGCTGACGTTCATAAAGATGAACCAGGCATGGATCCCACAGGACCTGTCCCTCCCTTGTGCAGAGTAGTCCTTAATAACTGCCTAAAACATGTCTTGTTGTACTACGGGCCACTTCTTTATTTAATACAAATTTTATGTAACCCACAGTTGAATGAAACTCTCCTCTGTCTGGGCGCCGGGGCTAACTAGATGAAAGTGGCCTGTTAAACTATCGGGTGACATAAAGCCATAACCTCTGCCATGCTACCTCTGTCCTCTGTCTGGGTGCTGAGGCCTAAGTCAAATAAAGCGGTCTTCTGCTGTGCTGGGGGATATGAAGCTAATCTCTGACCTCTCTCCTCTGTCTGGGTCCAAAGGCCTAAGTCACTGAAAGAGGCCTTCTCCTGTGGTGTGTGATATGATGCCTGAATATGTGCTGTGGGCCTCTCTCCTCTGTCTGGGTGAAGGGGTCAAAGTAACTAAATGGTGGCCTACTCCTGTGGTGGTTGATATGATGCCTGATTCTCTGCTGTGGGGCCTCTCTCCTCTGTCTGGGTGAAGGGGTCAAAGTAACTAAATGGTGGCCTACTCCTGTGGTGGTTGATATGATGCCTGATTCTCTGCTGTGGGACCTCTCTCCTCTGTCTGGGTGAAGGGGTCAAAGTAACTAAATGGTGGCCTACTCCTGTGGTGGTTGATATGATGCCTGATTCTCTGCTGTGGGGCCTCTCTCCTCTGTCTGGGTGAAGGGGTCAAAGTAACTAAATGGTGGCCTACTCCTGTGGTGGTTGATATGATGCCTGATTCTCTGCTGTGGGGCCTCTCTCCTCTGTCTGGGTGAAGGGGTCAAAGTAACTAAATGGTGGCCTACTCCTGTGGTGGTTGATATGATGCCTGATTCTCTGCTGTGGGACCTCTCTCCTCTGTCTGGGTGAAGGGGTCAAAGTAACTAAATGGTGGCCTACTCCTGTGGTGGTTGATATGATGCCAGATTCTCTGCTGTGGGACCTCTCTCCTTTGTCTGGGTGCTGGGGTCGAAATAATAGTAAGTGACCTTCTCCATTGGTGGGTGACTTGAAGCCTGATTCTGTGCTATGGGACCTCACTCCAATTAATATTGTTTAATTTTTATTTATTTTATGTTAACTCATCATTTCCCTATCTACATTTGTTTGCAGGGGATTTACCTACATTTGCTGCCTTTTGCAGCCCTCTAGCCCTTTCCGGGTGTGTTTACAGCCTTACCAAAAACCTTACCAGATCTAGCACATAAACCAGTTGAACTTGAAACCCTTGAAAGATTACAGTAATGAAAAATAATTATTAATATAGGCAACACTATCTGTACCCTTTGTTTCCAATCAAACAAAACACAATAAATTTGATTTAACATTATAGTTTTATAAAATAATCTTTAACAAAATAGAATTATTTTTAACATAAATATATAAATAACCAAAAAAATTAGGGTAATTTTTTAAATTTTCTCTGCTCCTCCAGCAGATCATCGATGTCCTTAAGATGAGCCTCCTCCATGGCTCGCATTTGGTGGGAGAACTGCATCTTGAGCTGCCTCATCTTCCTGGTTTGCTGCTCCCTGAACTGCTGCATTTGCAGCTGGTGCTTCCTTCGCATTATTTTTATTTTTTTAACATGATGTTGTCAGCTGTAAAATAAATGAAATAAAATTTGGAAATGTACATTAAAATACAATCATTAATTGTTATATAAAGCTGAGATGATATTTTTTCTTGAAAATCACTGGTTAGACCACACATGGAGTACTGTGTACAGTTCTGGGCTCCTGTGAACAAGACAGACATAGCAGAGCTGGAGAGGGTTCAGAGGAGGGCAACTAAAGTAATAACTGGAATGAGGGATCTACAGTACCGTAAAAGGTTATCAAAATTAGGGTTATTCACTTTAGAAAAAAGACGACTGAGGGAGATCTAATAACTATGTATAAATATATCAGGGGTCAGTACAGAGATCTCTCCCATCATCTATTTATCCCCAGGACTGTGACTGTGACAAGGGGACATCCTCTGCGTCTGGAGGAAAGAAGGTTTGTACACAAACATAGAAAAGGATTCTTCACTGTAAGAGCAGTGAGACTATGGAACTCTCTGCCTGAGGAGGTGGTGATGGTGAGTACAATAAAGGAATTCAAGAGGGGACTGGATTTATTTCTGGAGTGTAATAATATTACAGGCTATAGCTACTAGAGAGGGTCGTTGATCCAGGGAGTTATTCTGATTGCCTGATTGGAGTCGGGAAGGAATTTTTCCCCTTATGTGAGGAAAATTGGCTTCTGCCTCACAGGGGTTTTTGCCTTCCTCTGGATCAACTTGTAGGAAACAGGCCGAACTGGATGGACAAATGTCTTTTTCGGTCTTATATACTATGTTACTATGTTACTATGTAAATCTGTTATATATTGGTTTAGGTAGGATTAATAATAGTTCCTTTTAGTTTTGGGTTATTGACTTAGTAGTTACGTTAATGGTTTTGATGTTGATCAATTACTTTTTAGTGTTTATTTTTATATTACTGTTATGTGTTGTACTTTATTTGTTGCCTGTTTTATTATATTTTCTTCATTTAAAAAAATAATATAGTTTGTTAAAATATATTCTTAGAAAAATTTATATATTGCATGCTTGTTATATCGTACTTCCAAAAATGGATGTGGCAGTTAGATACGTTATGGAAATCAGTACTCCCACCCGTAACATTAGCTTTCTGGGACACTGAATAAATAAAAATATCCACATCATCCATTTACCTTCTTGTCGGGGGTAGTGACCATCTCCTCTTCTGCCTCCTCAGAGTCATCACCCTCCTCCACTGCAGCAGGTGGGCTATGGGCCCGATAGCCTGATGGCCCTGCCTCTTCCTGCTCGTCCAGTGGTCTGTCTCCTCCTCCACCTCCACCGCCTTCTTCTTTTTAGAGAGCTTGGCTCTCACTTTGGGAAGCGGAGCATCTGTAATGATGATGATGACCAAATTTTTAAAAATGCCAAGATAAACAAGTAAAGCCAAATTACAGTTAAGGGTACACAAATTAATCTATGGTAGTGTCTGGATGGCATAATAATTAACTACACCTATCTTTCTTCTCCTTTTGGCTTAGATCAAGTGTAGTATCATCAGTGTCTGCCTTGACCTGCCGGACCAGGACCCTGTGGGTACCCCCTGCACTCTGCCTTTGAGCATCGTTGATTAAGTTCAGCTTCAACTCACTGCTGCTATTGGGTGTTGGGCCACTCCCCAGGGAACAAGAGTGATTCGAGTCTATGACTTCATTTGGGCATGTGGCCTAATTGTCCTGATCGATGCTTGTTGTCTACACTCGTCCAGACGTGCGAGGAGTTTGGACAAGCTTCAGGGGCCAAAGTCAACTGTGTAAAGTCAAAAAACATATGTGGCCCAGAAAGAGGTCTCATATTGCCACTTTTAGCACCCTTTCCCATCAGTTCAACACCACTGTACTAAGTGATTTATTGTAAAGGGTTAAAAATACTTATTTCTCTCACCAACATATTGTGTTATCTATCTGCTCAGTTATGCAAATAAGTATTGTACCTGGAAGAGATTTATCTCGGATCTTAGTGATCAGATCCATCCTGTGGCGCTTCAGATCTGACCACTTTTTAGAATCGCATCCTTCCGATGAGTGCACCCATGCTTCTGCCACAGATGGAAAGCAATTCTCCGCACTATGGCCTGCTTTTCGCCCCTTGACCTTCTGCGGTCGTACCCCTTCTCCAACATTTCCTGCAAGATAACAATTAAATCATGTAATCCCACAGTTCTAAAATACAATTATTAGTTATCATAGTCATAAGAACCATCAAAAATAACATTTAATATCAAAACAGTCAAAGAGTAGAACATCGCCATCCCTTTAAAAGTGACTTGAACATTGCCGCCCCTTTAAAAGTGACTTGAACACTGCAGCCCCTTTAAAAGTGACTTGAACATCGCCATCCCTTTAAAACTGACTTGAACATCGCCATCCCTTTAAAAGTGACTTGAACATTGCGATCCCTTTAAAAGTGACTTGAATATTGCCGCCCCTTTAAAAGTCACTTGAACATCGCCATCCCTTTAAAAGTGACTTGAATATTGCCGCCCCTTTAAAAGTGACTTGAACATCGCCATCCCTTTAAAAGTGACTTGAACATCGTCATCCCTTTAAAAGTGACTTGAACATTGCCACCCCTTTAACAGTGTCTTTCACTAATCACTCATGTAGTTGTGCAGTCTGCTAAAGCCTGTGATGAGTTTATGTCACCAAGCAGTAGGACATGTGACAGTGTAAGGCAGTTATGAGATCAGGGAAGGCCTGCAGGCTTCTTGGCTAATAAAAATCATTAATAAGTTTAAATCACATTACTGAATTACACACTAACTAAGTTCAATTACTTTTTACTTACAGTTATTAAGAAATCCAGCTCTTCTTTAGAGAAATTACTTTTACGCCATAATCGCTGGGACAGTCACCAATCTCCACTCTCGTCTCTCTCGATCCGATCCGAGTAGCACACACGTACAGACGCACGTACACGATTCTTGAATAGTTGTATTATCGCGATAATAAAACTAACAGTGTAAAGTTGACTGTATTGCTCTAAGTTATATTCGCGTACGAATGTAACTTCTATTACAGCACACCAATACTAAAACTGACTAAGAGACAGCTTTAACCTCTTGCCGCCACGCTAACGCCGATGGGCGTCAGCGTGGCGGCACTCTCAGGTCTCTGTCACGCCTATCGGCGTCATCTCGTGAGACCTGAGATTTCACATGAGCAGCGCGTCGTGCGTGCGCGTTCATGTGATCGGAGCAGGGACAACTGAAACTACAGCCTGCCAGCGCTGATCATGCGCTGGCAGGCTGTAGATCTTGGAAAAAACGCATTTAAATCGCATATCAGACGCTGTTTTTAAACAGCGTCTGATATACTGCTATCTGCTCGTCTGGTGGTCCCTTTGTTTGGGACCACCAGAGAAACTATAGGAAAAGTGCACCAATCACTACACACACCCCCCACCCCCATCACTGATTAACCCCTGATCACCCATGTCACCCCCTGATCACCCCCTGTCACCCCCTGTCACTAATCACCCCCTACAGGCTCATTCAGGCGTCCGTATGTGTTTTGCGGATCCATGGATCTGCGGATCCATGGATCTGCGGATCCGCAAAAATACGGACACCGGCAATGCGCTTTCCGCATTTGCAGATCCGCACAGAACTATATAGAAAATGCTTTTCTTGTCCGCAGTGCGGACAAGAATAGGACATGTTCTATATTTTTGCGGAGCGGAAGTGCAGACCCGGAGCGCGGATCCGTAATTCCGGATCCGAGCGGGACAAAGTCTGTCCCCATAGAAATGAATGGGTCCGCAATTCCGTTCCGCAAACAGAATTTCGGACGTGTGAATGGGGCATAAGGGTCCCGTTATCACCGCCAGTTAGTTAGCTACTTGTTAGTTAGCTAGCGCCCACCGCACCGCAATCACTGATTTTGGCAGAGATTTTTCATCCACATTGACCGATGCGAATGAAAAAATCTGTGCCGTTCATTTTTTTTTTTCAGCGCAGCGGCTGAGACGGAAAAAAAAATCTCATTACCCGTATGCTCAATATAAGGAGAATCGCAGAAACTCCTAATGCTGGCCATACGTGTAATGATTGCGGAGACCCCTAAAATGCCAGGACAGTATAAATACCCCACATGTGACCCCATTTTAGAAAGAAGACACCCCAAGGTATTCCGTGAGGGGTATGGTGAGTTCATGTAAAATTTTATTTTTGTCACAAGTTAGTGGAATATGAGACTTTGTAAAAAAAATATATATATATATATATATATATATATATATATATATCAATTTCCGCTAACTTGTGTCAAAATTTTTTTTATGTGAACTCGCCATGCCCTCACGGATTACCTTGGGGTGTCTTCTTTCCACAATGGGGTCACATGTGGTATTCCACTGCCCTGGCATTTAGGAGTCCTAAGCGTGAGAATCCAAATACGTAAAAATGCCCTGTGAAATCCTAAAGGTACTCATTGGTTTTAGGGCCCCTTTGCGCATCTTGGCTGCAAAAAGTGTCACACATGTGGTATCGCCGTACTCAGGAGAAGTAGGGCAATGTGTTTTGGGGTGTATTTTTACATATACCCATGCTGCGTGTGAGAAATATCTCTGTAAATGACAACTTTTTAAAATTTTTTATTCAAAGTTGGCAATTTACAGAGATATTTCTCTCACCCAATATGGTATATGTAAAATACACCCAAGCTCGTGCCCTACTTCTCCTGGTACTGACACTATGTGTGTACTTTGCAGCAAATGCATAAGGCAAATTAATGAGTACCTTTAGGAGGGCATTTTTACGCATTTTCTTCTCACGCTTTAGGGCCCCTAAAATGCCAGGGCAGTATAAATACCCCACATGTGACCCCATTTTGGAAAGAAGACACCCCAAGGTATTCGCTGAGGGGCATAGTGAGTCCATGAAAAATTAAACTTTTTGTCAAAAGTTAGCGGAAAGGGAGACTTTGTGAGAAAAAACAATAAAAAATCAATTTCCACTAACTTGTGCCCAAAAACTTTTTTTTCTATGAACTCGCCATGCCCCTCATGGAATACCTTGGGGTGTCTTCTTTCCAAAATGGGGTCACATGTGGGGTATTACTGCCCTGGCATTTAGAGAGCCCTAAAGCATGAGAAGAAAATGCGTAAAAATGCCCTCCTAAAAAGGTACTCATGGGAATTTGGGCCCCTTTGCGCATCTTGGCTGCAAAAAGTGTCACTCATGTGGTATCGCCGTACTCAGGAGAAGTAGGGCAATGTGTTTTGGGGTGTATTTTTACATATACCCATGTTGGGTGAGAGAAATATCTCTGTAAACTGACAACTTTGTATAAAAAAATTTAAAAGTTGTCGTTTACAGCGATATTTCTCACACACAGTATGGGTATATGTAAATACACCCCAAGCACATTGCTACTTCTCTAGTGCGGCATACTCATGATGTCACTTTGCAGCCAAATGAAAGCCTAAAACCAATGAGTGCCTTTAAGTTTCACAGGGCATTTTACGCATTTAATTCTCACGCTTTAGGATTCCCTAAAATGCCAGGTGAGTATAAATACCCACATGTGACCCCATTTTGGAAAGAAGACACCCCAAGGTATTCCGTGAGGGGCATGGCGAGTTCACAGAATTTTTATTTTTGGCACAAGTTAGCGGAAATTGATATATATTTTATTTTTATTTTGTTTTTACAAAGTCTCATATTCCACTAACTTGTGACAAAAATAAAATTTTACATGAACTCACCATACCCCTCACGGAATACCTTAGGGTGTCTTCTTTCTAAAATGGGGTCACATGTGAGGTATTTATACTGTCCTGGCATTTAGAGGCCCCTAAAGCGTGAGAAGAAGTCTGGAATCCAAATGCGTAAAAATGCCCTGTGAAATCCTAAAGGTACTCATTGGAATTAGGGCCCTTTGCGCACCCAGGCTGCAAAAAGTGTCACACATGTGGTATCGCCGTACTCAGGAGAAGTGGGGCAATGTGTTTTGGGGTGTATTTTTATATATACCCCTGCTGGGTGTGAGAAATATCTCTGTAAACGACAACTTTTAAATTTTTTATACAAAGTTGTCAGTTTACAGAGATATTTCTCTCACTCAACATGGGTATATGTAAAATACACCCCAAACACATTGCCTACTTCTCCTGAGTGCGGCGATACCACATGAGTGCCACTTTTGCAGCCTGGGTCACAAAGGGCCCTAAACCAATGAGTACCTTTAGCTTTACATGGCTGCTCACAATTTAGCCCGCCCAAAATGCCAGAACAGTACAAACACCCCACAAATGACCCCATTTCGGAAAGTAGACACCCCAAGGTATTCACTGAGGGGCATAATGAGCCCGTATGAGATTTTTTTTTTTGCCAGAAGTTAGCAGAAATGGAAACTTTATTATTATTTTTTTCCTCAGAAAGTGTCATTTTCCGCTAACTTGTGAAAAAAATGAAATGATACATGAACTCACCATGCCCCTCCGCGAATACTTTGGGGTGTCTTCTTTCTAAAATGGTGTCATTTGGGGGTATTTATACTTTCCTGGCATTCTAGCACCTGAAGAAACATGACAGGCGCTCAGAAAGTCAGAGCTGCTTCAAAATGCCGAAATTCACTTTTTGCACCATAGTTTGTAAACGCTATAACTTTTACCCAAACCAATAAATATACACTTATTGGACTTTTTTTATCAAAGACATGTAGAACAATACATTTAGAGAAAAATTTATATAGAAATGTAGTTTTTAAAAAAATTTACAACAGAAAGTGAAAAATGTCATTTTTGCAAAAATGTCGTTAAATTTTTATTAATAGCAAAAAAAGTAAAAATGTCAGCAACAATGAAATACCACCAAATGAAAGCTCTATTAGTGAGAAGAAAAGGAGGTAACATTCATTTGGGTGGTAAGTTGCATGACGGAGCAATAAACGGTGAAAGTAGTGTAGTGCGGATTTGTAAAAAAGGGCCTGGTCACTAGGGGGGTATAAACCTGTGGTCTTCAAGTGGTTAAGTTCTATTTCGAACGCGATTATGCGATTATTATATATCTGCTTAATCGCATTGCCGTTTCAACTTAGCATTGCTAATTCTAAATAATTCCATCCATATTCGTTAACTTACTGACTCAGTAAGTTAACGATATGGATGGAATTATTAGCAATGCTAAGTTGAAATACGTAATGCGATTAAGCAAATATATAAGAATCGCATTACGATTTCAACTTAATTCTCAGATCCGACAGTACATTCTACTGGAGGAGCGTTCCCATGGTGATCGTTAGCTCAAAGTTGTAATCGCAATGCGTTTATTGCGGTATATTATCCCTCTGGGTGTCTTTTTACAGGTTAATTTTTATTTATTTTATGTTAACTCATCATTTCCCTATCTACATTTGTTTGCAGGGATTTACCTACATTTTGCTGCCTTTTGCAGCCCTCTAGCCCTTTCAGGGAGTCTTTTACAGGCTTTTTAGTGCCCAAAGTTCGGGTCCCCATTGACTTCTATGGGGTTCGGGTTCGGGATGAAGTTCGAGGTTGAGTTCGGATCACGAACCGGACATTTCCGGAAGTTCGGCCGAACCTCTCGAACCCGAACATCCAGGTGTTCGCTCATCTCTACCCTCTAGCCCTTTCCGGGAGTCTTTTACAGCCTTTTTAGTGCCCAAAAGTTCGGGTCCCCATTAACTTCTATGGGGTTCGGGTTCGGGATGAAGTTCGGGTTGAGTTCGGATCACGAACCCGGACATTTTCCGGAAGTTCGGCCGAACCTCTCGAACCCGAACATCCAGGTGTTCGCTCAACTCTACTTATTGCACATCCGCTGTTCTGTTTTTGTGATCCATTGTGTTTCCGTTTCGGTTCCGTTTTTCCGTTCCGTTTTTAAATATGGCATATACAGTAATTACATAGAAAAAATTGAGCTGGGCTTAAAATTTTCAATAGATGGTTCCGCAAAAACGGAACAGATACGGAAGACATACGGATGCATTTCCGTATGCGTTCCGTTTTTTTTTTGCGGACCCATTGACTTGAATGGAGCCACGGACCGTGATTTGCAGGCAATAATAGGACATGTTCTATCTTTGCATGGAACGGAAAAACGGAAATACTGAAACGGAATGCACACGGAAACACTTCCTTCAACGTTCATGTGCATGAGGCCTATCTCTAAAAACCATCCGTGAAAAACGGATCCGACATGGATGACATCCGTGAGGCACTTGTGATTTTCATGGACTTATTGACTATAATGGGCGTGAGTTATCCAGGAACACGGACCAAGATTGGACATGAATCTGTGCTAAAAAAATGCAACCACGGACTGTGATGAAACACTGATGTCTGAACACACACATTCAATAGAATGGATCCGTGGCCTGTCCATGCAGAACACGTACAGCACACGTCCGTGAATCACTGACGTGTGAATTAAGCTTAATGCAGAAATCCTATATTAAACACATATGACAACATGTACAGTATGTTTTCATTAGTGTCCAAGATCCGAAGTCAATTCGCTCAAAACTTCGTTTGAATGCTGTACAGAGATTCGTCTTGTCTCCAGATCTTCAAGCAAGATGGCGGCAGCCAGCCCGTCATGAGCAAATGGAAGCGGTAAGTTTCATTTAAAAAAAATGTAATGGTAATTTTACACAGTTTTTACACTCAGATGACGCCACTCCCTGTCATTGCACCTGCTACTTACAAAAAAATGAAGAGACGAAGTAATTAGTCACAAAGCAGATTTTTTTGTAAATATAACTTTCTAAAAATGTGCTCATCTCTAGTGATAACTAATTTCAACTCGCCAGAGCCCATACATTTTAATGCTGTATGGAAACGGGTCTTGTACAGCATTAAAATGAGTTTTGAGCGATTCAACTTCAGATCTTGGATTCGAAGGTCGATTCGCTCATCCCTAGTTTTTATGATAAGCTATATCAAATTACATTCTATAATCTGCTAATATACTGTAAATAACTCACCTCTGCTAACGGTGTAGATTGTAGATACACCAAGTAAAGAGATTCTTAACATTTTCATGATATCTTTGTAATAGATTACAAAGGTAAAATGTCTCTGCCCTTTATTTGTATATTGCATTCTAGGATCTTGTTTTAGTTGGTTCACTTAATTCTTGGAAATAGCTATGTCTTTAGAAGAGCACAAATCCATCTGAAGACATGCCTGTCCCCTGGTTGAGTAGCCAGACAGTGTGTACACAAAGGACAGACCTAAGCAGCTGCTGTTATTCTTACTAAATCAAAGGAAATGTTAAAGATGTTGAGATAGACTCCCAGGCGCTCAATGGCTCGCTTCGGAATGATCAGTTCAGAGAAGCTCTGGCTCACTGCCAAAACCTCATAATCAGCTTTACATGATGCTCTAGGAAGATATAAATAAAACCTATGCATAGAGGTCAGCAATACCATGGATTCTTGTATGGTGGATGCAGTTGTATGTTTGTTTGATTAAGAATTAAAAAAAGGAAAACGGAGTTGTACTTATAATAACAGGATTACTGTGCACTATATTCTATGGCTGTGTATTTGTGTTGCTTAAAGCTGCCTGAATAAATAACTAAAAACTTAAAGGTGTATTCCCTTCTTAAGCATTTATGGCATACTCACAGGATATGCCATGCAATGTCTTGTGAAAATATCTATCCCTTTGGTACTGTATTTTTCCTTGTTTTGTTGCATTACAACCATAAATTCAAATGGATGTTTGGGGGCAGTACTATTTGATTTACACAACATGCCTATCACAGATGACACAAACCCCAATTAGGTTAAAATCAGAGAACTTCAATGCGCCCAAATATTCACACCCTGAGTGGAAATACTTTGTAAAGCCCCCTTTTACTGCAAGTGCATATGTCTCTTTTACCTTAAAGAGGTTGGCCAGTTTCCTATATCCTCCGGATAGGTCACCAATCGGTGGCCAACGGCCTGGCACACCCGCAAATCAGCTGTTTGAAGTGAATGGGATGGAGTTGCAATTACACTTGTTCGCCCTGGCAATGTCAACGGCAATCAGGTAAACGGTGATGAGAATGCAGCACTTGCATGAACGCCATGTTCTCTTCAAATGATGAATGGGAAGGGGGGAGCTGGTAGCGGGAATCATATCCGGCCAATCTGGTATTGATGACCCATCCTGAAGATGGGTCATAAATATAGGAAACTGGCAAACCCCTTTAATACATCTAGACACTGGGATTTTTGCCCATTCTTCAAGGTAAAACTGCTACAACTCCTTTAGATGCTTACATTGGTGTACAGAAGTCTTTAAGTCATGTCACAGATTCTCTATTGGATTAAGGTCTGGGTTTTGACTAGGATGTTCCAAGACATGCATAAGTTTCCCCTTAAGACTATCCAGTGTAGCTTTAACAGTATGTTTAGGGTTATTGTCCTGCTGGAAGAAAACTTCTGTCCCAGTCTCAAATTTCTGGTAGACTAAAACAGGTTTTGCTCAAGAGCTGCCCTATGTTTCCTGCCATCCATCGTTCTTTCAATTTCAATCAGTTTCCCAGTCCCTGTTTGTGAAAAACATCCCCACAGCATGATACTTCTACCACCATACTTTACCGTGGGAGTGGCATTATTGGAGTGATGGGAAGAGTTAGGTTTGCAACACAAGGAGAAACCTGGTAAAAAAATAACGATTGAAATTATATATGCTCAGAAATGCCATTATTCCTCATATACATATGACAGCTTATTGTATAAAGTAATCTGAAAATGTAGTTACTCTGCATCTGTTGCTAAAAATCTGTTCATGGTAATGCAACATGCCACATATGGCATTTTGTTGTCTGGTCATGAGGCATCACCAGTTATAAACTGATTCTTTTCATGTATAAGTGCATTAGAACATACAGACACCTTAATTTGTTTAAAGACAACGGTCGCAAAACACATTCTCTTTACCATTTGCTACATGGTCAACCCAATAATGTTTTACTATCTTTCTACAGTATATTCATGGTCAAAAAACACATGAAAAAAATGATATTGCTAAATCTCACAGATTTTTTAAATATCATAAATATAAAAAATGCAACCAAGTGAAAAAACACCACTAACTAAAAAGTCCTGCATTTCGAAATCCCAATAGACCATCAAATAACATAAGGAGTTCATATTTTTCCTTCCAAAAAAGCACAACAGGTAACAAATGGAAAAATGCACAACAAAAATTCCAAATTGCACACACCCCAAAAAAACTGTTTGTGAATCTAGCCTTAAAAGTAGGGTTGAGCGAACCTGTATTTTAAGTTCGGCGTCCAAAGTTCAGGTTCGGGTTATCGAAGAATCCCGTTATGGATTCCGCTACCACGGACCATAACGGAATTTGGAATCCATAAAGGGATTCTTCAATGGACCCGAACGCTAAACTTAATAAAACAAGTTTGCGCAACCGTCTTTCACTGCTCTACTTCCTTCTTCTCCTCCACACAGAGCACAGGAGCTCCGCCCCTCATGTCACATGATCATTATACCAGGCTCTTTACCACCTCTTATCCAATCCAGTACTGAGCCACGCTCCCTGCACTGATTACATGACGGTGACGTCACCCCAGGTCCTTAGTGTTGTCCAAGGTTCGGGTTCATCGAAGAATCCCTTATAGATTCAAAATTCCATTATGATCCATGGTAGCGGAATCCATAACGGGATTCTTCGATAACCCCAACACAAACTTTGTACGTCTAACTTAAAATACAAGTTCGCTCAACCCTACTTAAAAGCCAATGAATGTAACCTCACAGGAAATAAGAAAGAACTACATGGACAGGGTCATGTGACCTAAACCCAGAGAGGAAGATAAGTGCAATAAACATGAAAGAAATGCATTACAAAATTACAGCTACCTTCATAGACAATTATTTTAAAGGATGTTGATGCAAACTGCGAAAATATGCTATTATTTTTCTATAAATTTTCTATACCAACCTTTAAAATATAATATAATTTTGAAAATCCCCTAACAAATTCCACTCCACCAATTAAAAATATTATGTAATCCAAATTGCGTGCTTAATAGGGTTGAGCGAACCCGAACTGCAAAGTTCGGGTTCGTACTTTGATACTCAGGGTTTTTGGTACCGTTCTTGTTTTTTTGGCCGCTCAAGTACCCCTGCGGCCTGCAGTGCATACCTGGCAGTGAAAATTATTCGATTACATTAGTCTGTCACATTTTTTGTGACCTAAAGCGATTTTTTTATCTGTCTGCAACAGTCACTGCATATCTGACAGTCCAATAAAACCGCAAAATACTGCAGTTACCCCGCTAAAATACAAAAGCACACTTTTTTTGCAAGATAGTAAATTTACGGGCTATGCTGAATTACTGACAGTCCAATACAACCGTGACATACTGCATTTACATTGGTGCTATAAAAAAACTCACTTTTTGTGCTAGATAGGTGACAGGGATGTAAATTTCTAAAAATCATCTCTTCCATTGGTGGGTGACGCTTTACCATTATTGCCGTATACAAACCCCTGCTCTGCATAGGTGACAGGGAGGTAAATTTCTAAAAATCATCTGTTACATTGGTGCGTGACATTAACCCAGTTTTGCTTTATACAAACCCCTGCATTGCATAGGTGACAGGGAGGTAAATTTCTAAAAATCGTCTGTTACATTATTGGGTGACATTAACCCTGTTTTGCCGTATAGAAACCCCTGCCCTGCATAAGTGACAGGGAGTTAAATTTAAAAAAATCATCTGTTACATTGGTGGGTGACATTTTGCCAGTTTTTCTACATACAAACCCCTTCCCTGCATAGGTGACAGGGAGGTAAATTTGCAAAAATCGTCTGTTACATTTTTGGGTGAAATTAACCCAGTTTTGTCGTATACAAACTCCTTCTTTGCATAGGTGACAGGGACGTAAATTTCTAAAAATCGTCTGTTCCATTGGTGGGTGACATTAACCCAGTTTTGCCTGCTGAAAATCCCCTGCTCTGCATTGCTGACATGGAACTAAATTTAGTAAAAACGTCTGTTACTTCGGTGGGTGACTGCAAAAAATGAGGAGAGCGTCAAACATAGGACGTGGCCCTGGTCGTGGTGCTGCTGGTGTTGGTGGAGCTCCTGTTGCAGGGAGAGGACATGGTCGATCTGTGCCAGCTACACTCCCAAATGAAACACCTTCCTGAGGTGCACGTAGACGACAGAGCCTTCAGCGTTATTTAGTGTGTCTAAATGCCGCTCTACAAATGGTGAGGCCAGAACAAGTACAGTCACTAGTAGATTGGGTGGCTAACAGTGCCTCTAGTATCTTTACATTGTCTCCCACCCGGTCTATAGCGGTTTGGTGCATATCCTTCCGCCACCGAGGATTGCAGGGCATTTCTGTTTGCCTCCTGTTGCCTCCTCCTCCTACTCCTCTTCCTCCTCTAACACCTCCTCATCCGGTCAGCGTAACACCTTCACCATAAACTTCAGCACAGCTAGGAGAAAATGACAGCAGGCATTTTTGAAACTCATCTGTTTGGGGGACAAACCCCACACCGCGCAGGAGCTGTGGACAGGCATGGAACAACAGACTGATGAGTGGTAGGTGCCACTGAGCCTCAAGCCTGGCCTGGTGGTGTGCGATAATGGGCGAAATCGCGTAGCAGCTCTTGGCCTAGCCGGTCTGATACACATCCCTTGCCTGGCGCATGTGCTGAATTTGGTGGTGCAGAAATTCCTGAAAAACTACACCGATATGTCAGAGCTGCTGCAGAAAGTGCGGGCCATCTGCGCACGCTTTCGGTGTTCTCAACATGCTGCTGCTCGCCTGTCTGCGCTGCAGTATAACTTCCAGCTCACTGTCTCATATGCGACGTCACAACGTGCCCATAAGGTGGAACGCGACCTTGCACATGCTGGAGAGGCGATAGTGGAATTTCAGCTGCAGCATGCAAGGGTGAGTCGCTCTGCGCAACAGCACCACTTTACCATCACTGAGTGGGCCTCATTGAGAGACCTGTGTGCCTTGTTGCGCAATTTCGACTACTCCACCAACATGGCCAGTGCCGATGAAGCCATTCTCAGCGTTACTATCCCACTTCTATGTCTCCTTGAAAAAACGCTTTGGGCGATGATGAAAGAGGATGTTGCACAGGAGGAAGAGGAGGAGGAAGAGGGATCATTTCCATGGTTGTCAGGCCAGTCATTCACAAGTGGCTCAGAGGGTGGGATCCTGCACGAACATAGGCCAGGTACACAATTGTCCAGCCAGGGCACAGTTCTGGAGGATGAGGATGAAGGGGAGCATTAGGAGGAACCGTGTTCACAGCAGGGTGGCACCCAAAGCAGCTCAGGGCCATCATTGCAGCATGGCTGGGAGGATACTGAGGAGCCAGACGATACACCTCCCACAGAGGACAGATTTTCTTTGCCTTTGGGCAGCCTGGCACACATGAGTGACTACATTCTGCAGTGCCTGCGCAATGACAGCTGAGTTGCCCACATTCTAACTTCTGCTGATTACTGGGTGGCCTCCCTGCTGGATCCCCATTACAAGGACAACGTGACATCCTTAATTCCCTCACTGGAGCGTGATCCGAAGATGCGCGAGTACAAGCGCACGCTGGTAGATGCGCTGCTGATGGCATTCCCACCTAACACCGGGGCCTCAGTGGAAGCACAAGGCAAAGGCAGAGGAGGAGGTAGAGGTCGCCAACGCAGCCGGGGAACCGCCAGCACCTCAGAAGGCAGGATAAGTATGGCTGAAATGTGAAAAAGCTTTGTCACCACGCCACAACAACCAGCACCACCAGCTGATATGCAACGTCTTAGCAAGATGCAGCATTTCAGCAACATGGTGGAGCAGTATGTGTGCACATGCCTATACGTACTGACTGATGGGTCTGCCCCATTCAACTTCTCGGTCTCCAAATTGGGCACATGGCCTGAGATTGCCCTTTACGCCTTGGAGGTGCTGGCCTGCCCTGCAGCCAGTGTATTGTCTGAACGTGTATTTAGCATGGCAGGGGGCGTTATCACAGACAAGCACAGCCGCCTGTCTAATACTAATGGTGACAAGCTCACGTTCATTAAAATGAACCAGGCATGGATCCCACAGGACTTGCCTGTACCTTGTGCAGAATAGACATTTATACCGGCCTCAAACATCCATTCTTGGACTCAAGTGCACTTGTTCTTTGTTTTATTTTGTTACATGTCCCAATATTTTGGAGGCTACCCCAATAAAAAAAAAAAAAAAAAAAAACTGTGTTGGCTACCTCCTCCACCTCCACCCTCGCTTCCACCTCCACCACCATGGTCACCGCCTCCTCAATCTTCTACTCCACATCCACCTCCTCCTCCTAGTTCAAGATTGTTATTTTTAGTGTTTATTTATTTTATTTTAACCCCTTAAGGACCCATGATGTATGGGTACGTCATGGGTCCGATCCCTAAGGATGGCGACCGCTCCTGCCCGCTGTGGGCGCCATCGCTGCGGGGGTCTGGCTGTTTTCTGTAGCTGACCCCCGCGGCTAATGATCGCGGTCGGCAGCAATGCCGATCGCAATGATTTAACGCTGCAGATGCCATGGTCAATCCTGACCACGGCATCTGTGCGCGCTAAAACCGGCTCCCCCTAGTGGGCTCCCCCTGTGCGCTCCGGCTCCCCCTAGTGGGAATTGCAGCGCTGGATGTAATAGCCTCGATTTCAATGAATGATTTGAGGCTACTACTTACTATTTCCTATGCAGCCCTTGTTAGCACTAGGGCTTCATAGGAAAGTAGTAAAATCCTCATAAACTCCAATACAAATGTATTGGAGTTTATGATAGAAGCAATCAGATGACTGATTTATATAGGTCCCTATGGGACCTATATTAAAGTGTAAAATAAAATAAAAAAATTCAAATCACCCCCCTTTCCCCAAAATTAAAATAAAATAATTAAAAAATATATATATACACATCATGGGTGTCGCAATGTGCGAAAACGCGCGTAGTATAAAAATATATTCCCCATACGTTAAACAGAAAAATGGAAAAAAGCGCCCAAATGGCCTATTCGCCGTTTTTGGACCCTTCATTTCCTAAAAAAAATAAATAAAAAGTGATCAAAAAGTCCTACACACCCCATCATGGTATCAACTAAAAGTTCAGATCTCCCCGCAAAAAATAATCCCCCATACAACACCATACACTTAAGTACAAAAAAGTTATAGGGGTTGTAACAATGGCAGTTGGCAGCCGCAAGCGTGCAGTGCATCCGACTATGTACCTCAGTCGAGCTGCATGCGGGGCTCCTCCTCTTCGCTGCAGGCTCCGGACCCGCTTGCCTGCGCTGTCGCAGACTACGACAGCTTCTGATGTATCTTGTAGGAGCCGCAGGTGTCCTGGTTCCTTAAGGGTTAATGCACGCCCCTGCATCGGGGCTTTCTGGCCTGCCCGGCCAGCTGCCACTTAACCGGGACCACTCTTGCAGTAGCGACCTGGTGTCTCCCCTGCAGCTGAGTCCAGCTTCCCGCTGGCAAGCCCAAGCCTGTGGTACTAGATTTATACCGAGAGCTGCAATGCCAGAGTGAAAGCCAAGAGGTCCTGCTGCGGTATCTGAACACAATTTCTGCACGTCTGGACGCTCTACCCACTACTGCTCCTGTGGCACTACAGGTCCCAGCAACTCCTGCTAATTCCGTTGCATCGTCTGCATACCAGGGCACGTCTGCTGTCCAACTTACCTTGCCTCCACGTTTCAGATGGTGAGTCAAAGGCTTGCAGAGGGTTCCTGAATCAATGCTTGATCCACTTTGAGCTACATGGAGACAAGTTCCAGTCTGACCGAGCAAAGATGGCTTTCATTGTATCTCTGCTCTCTGGAGAAGCTCTTGCTTGGGCTAATCCTATATGGGAGCGAAGCGGACCCAAGACCGCAAGCCTACAGACCTTCTTAACTGTTTTCCGTACAGTATTTGAGGAACCTGGCCGTGCCTCGTCTGCAGCTTCCGCTCTTCTTCGTCTGGGTCAAGGCGCTAGGACAGTGGGCCAATACCCCCTAATTCTTTGTTCAGAGACTTCCTCAGCATCTGGAGACAGACTCAGTTCTCTCCTGGCGACAAAGTCTGGCTTTCCTCCCGGAACATCCGCATGAAGGTACCCTGTTACAAATTTGCTCCACGGTTTCTGGGCCCGTTTGAGGTCCTTGAGCGTATCAACCGTGTTTCTTATAAACTCCGGTTGCCTCCTTCTCTCCGGATTCCAAATTCTTTTCATGTATCTCTTCTGAAACCGTTGGTCCTCAACTCCTTTTCCAGGCCTCCCTCCACCTCTACTTCCGTGCCTACTGGCGGTGAGCCTGAATTTGAAGTACAGAACATCCTCGATTCCAAGGTTGTTGGTGGTAAGAGGTACTTCCTTGTAGACTGGAAGAATTATGGTCCTGAGGAACATTCCTGGGAGCCGGAGGAGAATGTACATGCTCCGAATCTTCTCAGAAGATTTTTTCAGTGCATCAAGGCCAAAAAGAAGGGGCGTGAGAGGGGGGATACTGCAACAATGGCAGTTGGCAGCCGCCAGCGTGCAGTGCGTCTGACTACGTACCTCAGTCGAGCTGCACGCGGGGCTCCTCCTCTTCGCTGCAGGCTCCGGACTCGCTTTCCTGTGCTGTCGCAGGCTACGACAGCTTTTGTTGTATCTTGTAGGAGCCGCAGGCGTCCTGGTACCTTAAGGGTTAATGCACGCCCCTGATTCCGCCCTCTCTCCAATACTGGCCAGGCACCACCTTTATAAGGGTGCTTCCCCCTTCCTGCAATGCCTGAGCAATATTGTACTTCCTACAGCTAAGGCTCCTGTGGTTCCTGCATTCGATATCCTGTTTATGACCTCTGCCTGTATCCTGACCTCGTCTCTGCTTGATCCTCTTGTACCTCGCTGCTCTCAAGTTAAAGACCCGGACTGTCGACCACGCCTCTGTCTGCTGTGCAGATCGTTACACCAGCTCCACCTGGACTAACTCAGCTCTGCTGTTCTCACAGCACTAGCTCTGCTATACCGCTTGTTCAGCTCAGCATTATCCTGCGGCTGTCTGCTATATTGCCTGTTCCCCGGTGCTAGCATCGGGGCTTTCTGGCCTGCCCGGCCAGCTGCCACTTAACCGGGACCACTCTTGCGGTAGCAACCTGGTGTCTCCCCTGCAGCTGAGTCCAGCTTCCTCATCCTGGAGCGGGATAAAGGGTGAAAACCAGGGGGACACTTAGACTCCGCTCCCAAGTTTGGCCCAAAGCCAAACCAGTAAGTGGCACAGCGGGTCCACACCCGTTGATCCGTTACAGGGGTCAAAATATGGTGACAAAAAATAAAAATAAAAAATTTCCCACTTTAGAAAAACTATATGAAAGGGATTTTTAACCTTGCTATTAAATATATATTATATCAGGCACTGCCACTTGTTACAAGACATTGTCATTTCCTCAAAGAACACATCCCCCGGAGGTTATTTCCTGTATGCGAGCCCACCCCAGCAGACATTGAGATTACAATTCATGACACACAGTTATCACTTGGAAATACAATGGACAGCAGGAACCTCAGGTACATGAGAGCAACCTGTAACGACTTTAACTTGTTAGCATCTAGACTACCATTGTAATATGTAAAATACCCTTTCATGTATTGTATATGGCAGATACCAGTATTGTTTACTGACTTCCCTAAATTAACCTGTCATCTGCTGAACTCAAGTTGGTACTCCCACCCCCAATGTCCTATAAATACATGTACTATGAAATAAAGACTTCAGATTGTAACTGTCTAAGATTGAGCTCTGACTTTTACTATCTCCCAGCTGGAGGAAAAGCTATTCACTGAAGGGGAAAATATACCGGTGGAGGTCTGATGCCTCATTGTATGACCATCTCATAACCGCCTCAAATTGGAAAGAGCTATCAGTTTGGTGTCAGAAGGTGGGATTCGCCATAAACAGTATCGGGTAAGTGATTCTATATTTTTTATGTATTATTACTACCCTATACTGTGAGAGCGGATTATTTGAACCCGGTGAGCGCTTCTGTGCGCCTCCCAGGAATCTGATATTCCTAAAGAAGTTATAGGGATCTGAAGTCCCAGGAATCTGATATTCCTAAAACAAAAAAAAAGGGGTCTGGAGTCCCCAAATCTTAAAACAGTGCTGTGTGCAGTGAATAGTTTTTCCTAAAACCATGTATATTGCTGTATAATTGCTTAAGCATTTCTTAGTCGTTATAAGATTGAAATTTACTGTATAAATTGTGTATAGACTGCGTATAGATGGTATGCGAGTTCATGCTGAAGTTGAAGGTATAAATTTGGCCATCCAGGATAGTGTAAGATCAAACATAAATTCAGGAGTAATCATGAGCCTGGATTAGAAGACATAGGATGCAAATACCCCCAGAATAGTTAAAAAATCAACTATAAATTCAGGAGCAGTCATGAGCCTGGATTAGAAGAAATAGGATGGAAAACATATAAACTGATAAGCATAAGGTTTGTCAGTAAGTATTTGCACTAAACACAAACATAATTATTCTTAGCTAAACCTTCAAATTCAGCTGATCTCACTGTATATTTTTAGCTAAATAAAATGGGCAATTCTTATGGTAAGAAGAATCCCAGAAAGAAATTAAATATTAAGTTTAGAACTAAGATCATGTTCCTAAGTCTGCTGCAAGTCATTCTATGGTGAAAGCTAATCTTCCATTTTGGCTTTGCATTACCATTTTCATTAACAATATGGAAAATTTTGTGAAGAATGCTTGCTTAGTTTAAGAAGAATATGGGATTTATATTCCAGCCATACAGATAACAGGACAAGGCTTAGGGAATAAAGATGTGACTGTTATGATAATTGTGTGTAATTAATTGTCTCTGTGTTTCTTTTCAGGAGCCACTAAAGGCGGCTTAGTCAAACTGGCTAAACACTAATGTTTTTGTTGTGTTCACAGGTTTTATATCAGTTTAAAAAGGTTTTCATAGTCACCACGTGGTATCATGAGCTCAATAACTAGTAATTGTTTGCAAACAATGAAATAACAGTCAGGCATGTGTTGGTTAAAACAGTCATGTATACTGTACCTTTGTGATGTGGAAGTATTTTTGTTCCCACATAACCTTTTGTGTTTTAGGTGTGAATATCATCTGCTCCTTTAATGAAACTCACAGGAAGAGGTCTTTGTTCACACACCAGAACAAAACTTGGGTTGGCAGGTGGTGTTAGTATATGTCTGTCTATCTGTCTGTCTGTGTGCGATGTGTTAATGGCCAGCAGAATATTTTTATATGATTTTTTTTTATATATTATTTTTTCTTTCTACCTGTACATTTTTGTTGTAAGTATTTTGTTTGTTTTTATATATAGAGACCTACTGCTTGGATATTCACTAAACTTAAAAGTTTTTTTTTTTTCAGTGTGGGTAATCTCCCAAATGTGGATTTAGCATACCGTTGGATAGGAAGACGCAGCCACTGATGGCGTTTGTCTTCAAAGGCCATCAAATGACCTGGTGCAGATTGCCACAAGGTCTAATTGATGTACCTGCAGTTTACTCCACAGCTCTCCAGAAAGTCCTTGTAAACTGGCATCCGCAGCATGGTTTGCGAAACCATAGCTGCTGTGTTAGCTCAAGACCATGGAGGACGGTTGAGGACTGTGACATATATATCCAAACTACCCTCAGTCACTGTACAGGGCATGCCACCATGTCTCAGGACTTTGGCAGCATGTGCAATGGCTGTAGAATTAACAAGCTCGATCACACTGGGACATGATACCACACTGTACACGTCACACTCTGTCCTACACCTTATAGGAAAAAATCTGTCCACACAACACGATTGACTGCCCACAAGATAAGATCTCAGAACAACATGAATGTGCAGAACACATTCACATAGCTACCAGCCCCACCCCACCCTACAAAGTGTTCCTTTTCCTGATGCAGAGGATGTTTTTGTAGATGGCTCCTGCACCCGACCAGATGATCAAACGTTTCATGCTGGTTATGCAGTTGTACAATTGCCCGATAGAGTTCTTGAGGCCATGCCAGCCACTGTCTCATCAGCACAAGCTGCAGAGTTATTCGCACTTGCTAGAGCTTGCAAAATTATGGCTGGCAGGCGAGTAAATGTGTACATAGATTCTAAATTCCCATTTTCGGTGTGTCATAATTTTGGAGTAAAATGGCAGCATAGAGGGTTCACTACAGAGACAGTCAAGCAAAAGCAGCCTCCTGTGTCACACAAAATTGCGCAACCAAGGTCTAACATCAGCAGACATCGTTTATTGGGAGCTTCAAGGGTTGACCAGAGACGCTAGCGGTCTATGGTCAAAGGGAGGAGTAGTAGAGTAGAAATTCCCAAAATAGCACCCCCACCCCAAATACATGGTTTGGGACTGATTGGAAAATAAAAGCAGTGATTATGGTGATACTTCGCTTTCGTTTCATTGTCAACAGGTGCACCAACCTACCGATTCAAGCCTGGAGGCAGAGTCCTGATGAAGTCTCTCCATAAGTTGAAGTCGCTCGACCCACCCTATGGAACCCCTGTGACAGTCCAGGCCAGGACCAGAACTAAAGTGTCAACTGACAACTATCCTACATGGATGCATCCCAATTGAAGGAAGCCTCACCTCTGCCTGAATGACCAGAATCAGACGAGTCCCAGTTGGATCCAATCATTATGAAGAAGCAAGCTTCAGTGCTCTGTACAATGCCAATGTACACCCCTACCCCTGGAAGACCTCACATCTGTGCAGCAATGGCATCCTTTGTAGCAGACACAATGCTAGCAGCCACTGTTTGGCTAGTGGCAAGGTGTGCCCACCACTCTGAGAAGCTACCCTCGATATGCCCCTCATCACCCCAGGAAGCAAGAGACATTCACGTCTCCACTCTGCGATTGATGCCAAGCCTAGTAGACACAAAGGACACATGGTGCTACTCTCAGAACAACACTGATCCGCTTATTTTATGTTTGTTTATTTCATGTTTTGTGTTCTTTCTTACTTTTCTTTCTTCTTTCTTTTCCACTATGCAGGGATTTTTTTCCTACTGTGCGCCAATTACACAGAAGGTTTTTCAAATCTCCTTCATAGTTATTTCAACTTTCCTTTCTCTTTTTCCCCTTGTCCACTATGCAAGATATTTTTTTCCTACTATGCGCCAATTGCACAAGAAGGTTTTTTTTAATCTCCTTTATGATTTGTACTTTTGTTTCATATGTTATGTACATATACACACAAGGTCTCTAGCCCGAGGAGGACACACAGTGCAGCTCTCAGAATAGAAAGTGATCCCGTTCTTTTTGTATAAAAAGTTGGGATCAATGGTTGAATTGAAAGGGATTTTTAACCTTGCTATTAAATATATATTATATCAGGCACTGCCACTTGTTACAAGACAGGTCATTTCCTCAAAGAACACATCCCCCGGAGGTTATTTCCTGTATGCGAGCCCACCCCAGCAGACATTGAGATTACAATACATGACACACAGTTATCACTTGGAAATACAATGGACACCAGGAACCTCAGGTACATGAGAGCAACCTGTAACGACTTTAACTTGTTAGCATCTAGACTACCATTGTAATATGTAAAATACCCTTTCATGTATTGTATATGGCAGATACCAGTATTGTTTACTGACTTCCCTAAATTAACCTGTCATCTGCTGAACTCAAGTTGGTACTCCCACCCCCAATGTCCTATAAATACATGTACTATGAAATAAAGACTTCAGATTGAGCTCTGACTTTTACTATCTCCCAGCTGGAGGAAAAGCTATTCACTGAAGGGGAAAATATACCGGTGGAGGTCTGATGCCTCATTGTATGACCATCTCATAACCGCCTCAAATTGGAAAGAGCTATCACTATACATATTGGGTATCGCCCAATAAATAAAACTAAATGGTCAGTTTTATCGCACATCAAACGTTGTATTTTAAAAACACGTAAAACTGTGGTGGAATTGCTTTTTTTTTGCAATTTCACCCCATTTGGAATTTTTTTCCCGCTTCCCACTACATCGTATGCATTATTAAATAGTGGCTTTTTCCCGCAAAAAAAGCCCTCATATGGCCATGTGAACATAAAAATAAAAAAGTTATGGCTCTCGGAAGGCAGGGAGCGCAAAACGAAAACGCAAAAATGAAAAAACCCTGAGTCCTTAAGGGGTTAAGTTATTTCGCTATCCACATTTGTTTGCAGAGCGCTTGCCATGCTCTTACACACATTTTGCTGCCTTTTGCAGCCCTCTAGCCCTTTCCATGACATTTTTAGAGCCATTTTGTGCCCAAAATTTTGGCTCCCCATTGACTTCAATGGGGTTCGGGTTCGGGATCAAGTTCGGGTCCTGTTCGGGTCCTCTAGTGCTTAAGTTGAAAGTATTGGTGATATGCACTATGTGGTATACCATATTCACTAATAAAATATTGAAATTATCTTATTTTCCCATCTTTAGAAAATTGTGTAATATACTTCAATCCATGTTACTCCTAATTAGATTTATTATCTAAACTATTCATATTTTTATTGTTAGAGCATCTGCAATCTGAAAAGCTTTTTTAACTTTCATAAATTAACTGATAATTGTATCTGGGAGTGAATTTTTAAAATGTATTTCCCCTTAGCTATCACAACTGAAAATATTTGAAAACAAAATTAAAAATGATGAAGAATCCAAACACATAATGGTTGTCTAGGTCCAATTTAATTATTAGGACAAACCATACACCAAATTCTCCTATGCGTCTTGATTCTTGAATAATTGACCACAAGTAATTGTGATTTACTTTGGTGTTCAGATATTAACGTAATTATTAGAGATAAGGGAAGTTTTGAAAAATTTGATTTGGCAACTTCGCCAAAGTTAGCCAACAAATTTGATTCTGTACGAATTAATTCATCATTATTCGCTATAAATCAGGTGTACCCAGGCCACTCTGCCCTAGGAACTGGCTACACAGAGCCGCCGTGCTGCAGGTGGAGTTTCAGTCATGCTGTGGTGAAGAACCTTGCACCCAATTAGCCCGCGGCTGCGTTTAATTTAATAATAGATACCACACTGTATAGTCCTTCGTTGTTAATGGCTGTGTGGCACTTTTAAACAGGGGCATTGGTGGCATGGGGTTTGGCTAGTTAGGTGAGGGAACAACATGCATATTATTGTTAGTCTTGCCTGCAATATCCTGTAGGTTATTTGACAGTAAACATTGAATATTATTCAGCTCTGGCATACCCACTTCTCAACCCCAGCGCTGTTCTGCCCTACAGGTGGGAGCCCTTCTTCTGCCATCTGCTTTTCCTTCTTTTCCACATCATCTAATATCAATGAGAATATGTCATCAGAAACATCCAGATCCTCCTCCTTTCTCTACATTTTGCTGACTTTTCTAGGACATGAAGACTTTGAAGGATGATTTGGAGGAAGTAAAGCCAGCAAAAGATGAGGATGGTCATCATTAAGACCTGGCCCCCGCAAGGGGTGCAGGCTGGATTTTATTCATTGGCGCCCTGATACCGGAATAATGATGGTTCCCACCTTATTGGTAATGAATCATATTTTCAGATGATGTAGGAAAAAGTAACTGTAGGAATAAATGAAACTAACATAGAATAAGTCTCCCTACACTCACCCTCTGCAATATCCTTCTATTAATCATTTTCAGCAATACTGTCCCTAGCACATGAGCGCTTGCCACATCTCTCACTATGCTCAGCTCACAGGACAATTGCGGATAATGCACGGGATGAGGGTTTTATAGGGCTGTGACATCACAGGGGATGGCTAACTGCAGATTCGTTGGCTGCATGACATTATTGGTGATCTCAGCGGGCTTCTCACTTTCACATTGTAACATGTGCAGCCACCATTTTAGTAAAAACATATTTGTAATCGAAGCGCAAGGAAGTTCGGATACCTTGCAAATCAAAGTTTTACCAAACTTCAGACCAAAATCCACTTTGAATGCCTCACTTCGCTCAACACTAGAAATTTGTGCTAATGTTGAAAAGAGTGGTAAAAAACTGTTCTCATGTACTCATGGTCACCCTGTCAGTCTCTCTATTTGCCCTGTTTACATAATTCAGGCATCATAAATGATACAGACATTACTTTTCTCAATAAAATACAGTGCCAGTATATATATTCCACAGATTGATGACATTAAAATGATGAAGGAACACATATGGAATTAATCAGTAGACAAAAATCTGTGAGAAAAAAACTGAATATGTAGTATTTTAGATTCTTCAAGGAAGCCTCTTTGTGCTTTGATGACATCTTTGCAGACTCTTGGCATTCTTTCAATTAGCTTTATGAAGTAGTCATCTGAAATGGTTTTCAGTTAACTGGTTTGCCTCGTCATGAGTTAATGTGTTAATTTCTTGCCTTCATAATGTTTTTCAGATCATCAAAGGTAGGATTGGTACACAGCTCTATACAATGTTTAGCCCTACTCTACTATTGGTCTAAATTTCTAATCCATAAAATGGCAAGAACGAATTAGCCACTCAAGAGAAATAACAGTCCAATCATTCCTTTAAATGGGTTTTCTGACATTTTTATATGAACGAGCTATCCTCTGGATAGGCCAGATTGGATGGAGAGCATTTGTGAACAGCAGTTTGCAAATCTTGCCATAGTTTCAAAATGGGATTTAGGTCTGGACTTTGACTGGGACATTCAAATCATATTAGTATGTTTTGATCTAAACCATTCCATTGTAGCTCTGGCTGTATGTTTAGGATTGTTGTAGTGCTAGAAAATGAGCCTCCAACACAGTCTCAAGCCTTTTACAGCTTCAACCAGGTTTTCCTCCAGGATTGCCCTGTATTTAGCTCAATCCATCTTCCCATCAACTCTGACCAGTTTCCCTGTCCCTACTGAAGAAAAGCATCCCCACAGAATGATGCTGCCACCTCCATGTTTGGAGTGTTGGAGTGGTGTGTTCAGGGTGACGTGCAATGTTATTTTTCCACCACACATATCGCTTTGCATTTAGGCCAAGAAGTTTAACTATGGTCTCATCTGACAAGAGCACCTTCTTTCCATATGTTTGCTGTGTGGCTTGTGGCAAACTGCAAACAGGATTTCTTATTGCTTGCTTTCAAAAATGTCTTTCTTCTTTTCACTTTTCCATAAAGGCCAAATTTGGATTACACAACTAATAGTTGTCTTGTTGACAGATTCTCCCACCTGAACTGTGGATCTCTGCTGCTCCTCCAGAGAGACTGTGAGCTTCTTGGCTGCTTTCTAATTGGTTTTCTCCTTGCCTGGGCTGTCAGTTTAGGTGGTTGGCCATATTTTGGTAGGTTTGCAGTTGTGCCATACCCCTTCAATTTTCAGATGATGGATTGAACAGTGCTCTATGAGATGTTCAGAGCTTGGGATATTTTTTTTATAACCTAACCCCACTTTATACTTCTCCACAACTTTATCCCTTACCTGTCTGGTGTGTTCCTTGGTTTTCATGATGCTGTTTGATCACTAATATTCTCTAACAAACCTCTTCAAAGGTCTTCACAGAACAATAGTGATACTGAGAATAAATTTACTAATTTGGTGACTTCTGGAGGCAATTGGTCACACTGGATTTTTTTTAGAGGTATCAGAGAACAGGGGACTGAATACATATGAATGCCACACTTTCCAGATTTATTTATTTTTATTAAAAGAAATTAAAACCATGTATCATTTTCTATTCTCTTCACACATATGTGCTACTTTGTGTTGGTTTATTACATTAAATTATAATACAATACATTTAAGTTTGTGGTGCAATGTGAAAAGAATATAGAAAAGTACAATGGGTAAGAATACTGTTTCAAGGCATTGTATGTATGTGAAATGCTGCTTGAGATGAAGTTCAATTTGGTAAAGGCATTCTTCTCATTTATAACCCCAATGTCCTTTATCTTTTAACATCTTTCTTCCACCTTAAATGGGATATGATGACATGATTGGTGTAAAAAATTAAAATCAGACATAATATTGTACATCAATAAAATCTCTAACAAAGCTACAACCATCCCTGTACCGCACATGGAACCAGCGATCTGCCATCCATTGCTTTAATTATTCTAGTTATGCTTAGGCTTTTAGGCTGGTAGATTGGGGGATAGGTGCCCTTTTTTAGGGGAATGTCCTTTCTGCTGCAGCTCTTTCCCCATTATATCTCAGGAGGCATGTCCTTCCTGCTGAAGCTTTCCCTTTGTTTCTATCACAGCTTCTAACAGTAGGTCTAGCTGATGGCAGTTGAAGAGCTTAACTGAGCATATATGGCCACCTCAGTTGTGAATGTGCAGATTACCATTCAGATTAAAGACCAGGGGGCACCTTTTAAAAAAAAAAGAGAGAATACTTTACGTTTAAAGAAAGTAAATTACAATGGTCACCAGTTTTTTGTTTAGATTATTTATTATGAAATATATTAAATTAGCATTTATTGGTGGCAAAAAAAATTTTAAGAAGTAAAGTTGACTTGTTCTACACTGTTTCTGGTACCCATATGCATAAAGAATGCTATTATTTTTTGTCAATGGCTTTTTCTACAGAAAATAAATAAATATTATTTAGAAGACACCAAGCTGTGTCACTATACCTTACCACACGTACTGTATAAAAGTTCTAATTTATAAACACATACATAATCCATCAGTATGACAAATACAAGTAAGGCTACTTTCACACTAGCATATTTGCTGGATCTGGCAGGGTTAAGCAAAAACGCTTCCATTACTGATAATACAACCAACTGCATCTGTTATGAACAGATTTGATTTATTATCTTTAACATACCCAAGATGGATCCGTCAATAACTCCATTAAAAGTCAATGGGGGATGGACATTTTCTATTTTGTCAGAGAAAACAAATCTGTCCCCATTGACCTGCATTGTGTGTCATGACAGATCCGTTTTGCTCCGCATCCCAGGATGGAAAGCACACCATAGCATGCTGCGGTTTGTTCTCCGGTCTGAGAATGGAACAGAATGTATTTTGGAGCATTCCGTTCTGTTCAGTTATGTTCTGTCAATGATTGGGGACAATAGGAAGGGTTTCTCTCCGGTATTGAGTCCCTATAACGGATCTCAATACCGGAAAATAGAAATTCTAGTGTGAAAGTAGCCTAAGGCTTTGATCACAATACAAATTAATAAATATATGACTCCTGTAAAAGCTCATAGAAATATTTAGGTCTGGCAAATAAACTCCTTCAATTACAAACCACTGTTCCATTTCATCGCTTAATGAGCTATTGCACTTTCATGAAATCATTCAGTCCAGTGAGGCTGAAAGTTTCTAACAATGGCCAGAAGATACATAGTGCCAAGCACACATGACTACACACCTTATAGGGTTTCTGAATTCTCTCCACTATTCTGTTGGACACAGAAGACATTTAATCATGGAATTAACGTGACAAATTCCACAAATTAACATTTCTCTGCTTGATACTAAAACTCGTTTGTAAAGAAGATTCTATGCATTATGAAATAACATATTTTACATATCAGTTTGGTTTGTAGCTACTTTACATATACTCTTTTTAAAGATACAATTATTAAATTCTGCACAGAAATGCAGGGGTTACAGGCATTGCTTTACACAAATCGCCAAAACAATGCAATTTCAGGTATAGAATTATGATGATTTTCAAACTTTATATCATATCTCTCACAAACTCCTAGGCATTGGAAATATTCTTCTATATTGGTGGTACTTATCTTACCTTCCCATGAATCAAACTTTGAACACTGACTATAGTTGAGGCTAAAGGCCTGTAATTCTTTGGATGCTTAATGACTTTCAAGACCCTTTTTTGCTTCACCCTTATTGTGTTTCAGCCTAATGGGTTCTCCAGCTTTTTTTTTTTTTTTGTTTAACTGTTAACCACAACCTGCTGTATCTATGCAGGAGCCAAACTATGGCTCCATTCTGGTTCCCTCACAGGTCTTCCAGCACCTGTCTGTAAACTTTTGGACAGAGACACATGCACCGCTTCCAATGTGGCACATGACTCAACAGTGACTTCCTGCTTCGGGATATGATACCACTTAGCCCAGTCATTGACAGCAACAGTGTACATGTCTCCTTGCATGAGGAAGTTGACAGAAAGGCAGTCAGGGAGACAGCATGGAGAGGTGGGAAAGAAAATATATCCTTTTTTCTTTTTTTTCCGTAATTACAGCAGACTAGGGTTGCAATTTTAAAAAGTGAAGAACAAAAGCTGGACAACCACCTTTTGGAGAGCTAGAAAGTCAATCAAGATACAATGGCCTTAGAATACAATATTTTCAACATATAATGGTCCTTTCTGACCCACTGTAATTTGAAACTAGGCTCAACATATAATGACTCAGATTCAGGTCCAACCAATCAAGACAACTTTTTTCGTAAAATAGCTGTATTAGTTGCTAATTAGCAGCTATTCCTGACTGTGATATGTAAGAACTTGAATCTTCATTTTCTTTTATCTTGGATAACATTTTGCAGCTTTGGAACCAATTACTCAACTTGAGGCTACATGCACACGAACTTTGTTTGTTTCCATGTCCGTTCCATTTTTTTTGCGGATAGGATGCGGACCCATTCAGTTCAATGGGTCCGCAAAAAATGCAGACAGCACATCATGTGCATCAGTATGTCCGTTCCACAAATGTCATCCGTTTTTTTTGGCGGATCCGCAATTTGCGAACCGCAAAACACATACGGTCGTGTGTATGTGGCCTATGGCTGTATTAGACAGCCCTATTCTGGAGGCGATTGTCAGGAAGGAAGCGTTCCTTCCTGGCAATAGCCTGCTCTCTAGCAGAAGATTAGATGGCCACAAATAAAAAGACTTTGTATCCGAACTCGGATTGTGAATTGCGCCCTTTGTCCATTCGCTCACCGCACGAACATAGTGCGATTGAGGTCCTCTTCCTCAAAGCAGAAGAGACCGCTGCTATTATGTGCAACAATCTCCTCCACAGCATGGGGAGGAGTGTTTTTTATACCATCATCCACCCTATGCTGTCCTGTTGTTTTCCGGCAGCAGATTGCTATTAGGCACCACGATCTGCAAACAATAGTTTTCAAATCTGTCAAAAGAGTTCGATTGCCTCACTCGTTTGCTCGTTCAACGGTGGCAGTATTACACTGCCAGATCATCTCTAAGGAGCGTTCATGTGAATGCTCGATAGCGATTATTGGCCCATCAATTGCCTGGTGTAATACAAGCCTTACAATGATTTCAACATATGATGTTCGTCCTGGAACCAATTAATAATGTAACTTGAGGGACCACTGTAACTCTCCCATAATTATTTTTTTTCTTTAATTTGGATTTGCCCTAGTGTTTTGTATATGTAACATCGCATGGTTTTGAAATAGAATATGAGAAAATACATAAGACCTGGTTTACTCATAACAGAGTTTAAGTGATAGTGGTACAATTGATAATTGCACAACAAAAAAGCAAAGTGAAATGAAAAAAAAAAAGAAAAATGAAATGTTTAGAATGTGTGATAATTGGTCCGTTTTCATTTAACCACTTGAAGACCAAAGGTTTATACCCCCCTAGTGACCAAGCCCTTTTTTACAAATCCGCACTACACTACTTTCACCGTTTATTGCTCGGTCATACAACTTACCACCCAAATGAATTTTATCTCCTTTTCTTCTCACTAATAGAGCTTTCATTTGGTGGTATTTCATTCTTGCTGACATTTTTACTTTTTTTGCTATTAATAAACATGTAACAACATTTTTGCAAAAAAATGACATTTTTCACTTTCTGTTGTAATTTTTTTTTTTTAAAACTACATTTCTATATAAATTTTTCACAAACTTTATTGTTCTACATCTACATGTCTTTGATAAAAAAAAATCCAATAAGTGTATATTTATTGGTTTGGGTAAAAGTTATAGC